>ML975367.1:0-88146 GCA_010015605.1 Decorospora gaudefroyi
TAGTTATAAGAATATAAAATACTAATTATTTAGACTTAATATAACTATTTAATAAGAATCTAATAGTATAGTTAACCTATAACTAGTATATATAGTCTAATCTAAACTATAACCTACGTAGCTACGCTTTTAATATTAATATAAGCTTAGAGTTAGATTAGAGTTAGGCTTCTCTATATACTAACCTAACTCTAACCTAACTCGAACCTAACTCGAACCTATTTACTACTATAGTTATTCTAGAAGATAAGATAGCATAACGTTACTCTACTAGAGTCTAGTACTATGGGGTAGTAGGCCGTAGCTTCCCACGGAGACGGCGATGGCAAGGTATTAATAGCGCAAGCCCTATGGCATTCTCGTGTATTGATATCTCACGCGTGTGCATTCGGCTGTATCAATAGCCTGATAGCGATGAGCTTCTCGACAGCGGATGTTCCCGTGGTGGCACATGCAGCAGCGTATGACGATGACTAACACAATGATTGGACCGAATCAATCATCGTCGTAACGCCATCTGAGTGCTCACACGCACAATGAGCCTCTCACCCCATGCGACTGAGATGCGCGCCTTGGTCGTATATATGCCAGCGGCCTTCGAATAGCATGACAGAAAAAAGTCTACATGCACCATGGTAGCCACACTGCGCATGGATCCCCTCGACTTCGATGTGCCCCAGGACGACGAGCTCCCCGGCTACTACGAGGCCGCCAGAGCTCCTGCCTACGACAGCAGTGCGTACGGGCCCCTCGCCACCTTTCGCCTTCGCCAGTATGACCGCAAAATACAAGTGCTCGGCGCTCATGGCGCGCCTGCAGCTTCTTCTTACAGGATCATAACGAACAACTTCCGCATCTTCTCCAAGAAGCCGGAGATGGAGGTGCTATATACGTCGCCGGACATGCGCCAGCGCATGATAGCCTCGATAGACTTTGACAACAACGGCGGCTACCCATGGCGACCGCGCGCGCACTACGATCACACTGCGGAGGACGGGTTGACCACACGGTACAAGATGGAATCGGTGAACTTCGAGGACTGGACACTCACGACGGGTGATAGTACCTATGTCTGGAGACTCGATATGCGGCCCATCTCGCTGATTGTGTGCGAGAAGAACTCAGCCATGGTCGTCGCCCGGTTTACATACGCTGAGAGGGGCATGCTGGCACTGCGAGGAGCTGATGTCGGCGAGTTGACTATCTACCACGACAGACTGACTCTGGCGCGGGATGGGATTGATAAGGTCATCTGCGGGACGATTGTGGTGATGACCTTCCAGAAGAAAATGGGCAGGAACTACACGAATAGAGATTGGCCGAATCGATTGGAGAGGGTAGGCTCTGTGACGACGGAGGTATCATTGCCTTCTCTGCGCCGGGCGTCCATTGCAGGCTACTCGACTGTGGGCAATTGATACATACGCCTACAGCACCTCGCAGTCTGTTTCTCGTCTCGAATGATGTCAAAGAGGGTTAGAATATAGGTTGACTAGGGATGGACTAGTGGTGACAACGGCGCGGACCGATTGAACGACGATCGCATCCATCTACCTGTGTGTATGGCCGCTATCTGACTGTGAAGTTACGATGGGTGCGTGATGCCTGTCGTCAGCCTCACCTCAGGTGGGGAATGATGAGCAAGGGGAACGGACGCTCAAGCCGAGTGGCATGAGGTTCTGGATGGCAACAAATCCAGCGCATCTGCCGGATCTGCGAACATGAGGTGGCGACGGGCCGTCAAAGAAGACACACCATGCCAGCATCCCCGCGCGCCAAGTCCCATGAACTCGTGTTGTGTGCAACGAAGCGACCTTGGTACTGTCGCTGTCGGTGGCGAGCACTCGAATACCGTATCGACTGGGTGACAAGAGGGTAGCTTTTTAGCGTACGTGGCCGACCAGGCCAGTCATGTGCTGTGGCGCAGTGTGGCTAGGGTTGCTAGGGCCAATAGAACTGGAACGGCCGGTGACGCTAACCGCACTTGGGGAAGGCGAGGTCCAGGCCCGTCCGCGGGTATCTACTCAGTATTTCCCGCGCGACATTGCGGCAGCCCAGTCCGTCTCCGGCGCCGTCCTGGGCCTCCCTCCACCTCCATAGGAGTAGACTACACACTGTGAACGCAGACACCGGCAAGAGCACCAGCTCGTCCTCTCTTTACGCGCCTCTGTATTGCCACAGCCGTTCGGGGCTCGTTGCTGGTAGTACCGCGGGTTCTGCTGCTTCTGGCCTAGTCACCCTTCGCCGTCCAACGGGTCCATTCACCTTCACCACGCCGCCTGCAGAACGCACGCATCGAGCCTTCTCGCGCATCACTCCCGGCACGACCGGAAAACCTCGTCGACGCCCACGACGAGGAATGGGATACGGCCAAACGACCTCGCCCACCGATACCGCCCGGCAACAACGTCCGTTTGTCAGCCCGCCCGTACAGCCAGCCGTCTGGCGTATGCGAGGGCTCGCTGTCTGTGCTCCGAGTCTGCCCTCAGCGGCATGGTCAAGATGCGGATCCCGATCCGTGAGCAATTGGGATGCTTGGTGCTGCTGGCCTCGATGATCGGCCTGGCCGTCATCGCAGTTGCAACCTGGGTACACGCAAACATGTAGCTTCTCCATATACTGTTGCTGACATGACTAGCTCACCAACTACAACTTCGTGCTCGGTATCCGGTAAGCACCTCACCCTGTCACCTGTGCAAAGGCGACACTGCGTGCTGACAGTCGGACTAGGTCGACCCGACTATCACTAACCGCCTCGCTCAAGGCCGCCCAGCTGTCATCCAATCTCGCCCTCATGCAGATCCTCGTCCAACAGACCGGGAACCGCCTTGCCCCTCAGGCGGCACTCAGTCGCTATTACTCTACCGCTAACAACACCGCAAGCAACTGGGTCCGGGTAGCGGAAGATTACGATGCCATTTTCTCTGGGAACGAAAAGACGCGCATCGCTGTACAGGCTCAGATGTATGCCCGGAACAGCTCCGACGACGTTCTATTCCGTCGCACGGCTGTGACTATGATGGACGTGGTGCTGCCTATCCTCAAACCCAACGGCCAGAACGCGACCTTGGGCGACCCCGAATATGGATATATTCCAGAACTGTATCCCAACTTCACCGTCGAAACGACCTCCTACAACGCGACCCTCGACACGTACACGGCACATTATGCCGGAAGGACCATCGACAACACGACCTATCTCTTCTCCGGCCCATATCGCGTCAATCGTTCTCTTAGTCTCGTATCCGTCACCATTCCGATCATTAATAATACTTCGAATATCGACACCCTCGGCTGGCTGACTACTGTACTGGATGCAGCGCTCATCACCAACGTTGTCAATGCGGTCGAGGGCCTGGACGACAGTGGCCTGACTTTGCTGTTTGGGCCTGAGAACGTTTCCAATGTTTTTCCGCCACAGTATCGAATCGATTCTGCAGATCCCGCTGTCCCCGAGAAGGTGCAAGTGCATTACCTTGTCCCCCCAACGCAAAGGGGAAACGACGTACAACGACACGGTCAATACGACACCGACCTTGATCCGCCATCATTCGACTGGACACAATATCCTGCTATTCGCAGGGGCTTCACCGAACCTCCCGATGGTACTAATAATGCTGGTAGCATCATCTCTACCCATAACGAATTTGGTGCCAATGTAGCTGTCGGATATGCTGTTGTCAACAGTCCTATGGTAGATTGGTTGGTTGTGGTCGAGCAAACGCACAAAGAGGTCTGGGGACCCATCTACAACCTTCGCAACGTCATCATTGCCTGCGTCTTCGGCACCATGGGCGCCATGATACTTCTTGCTTTCCCGGCCGCCCACTTTTCAAGTCAACCGATCAGACGGCTACGAGATGCCACCAAGAAGACAGTAGCACCACAGATATTTGAAGATGACGATTTCAGCTCGCAGAACGATGGCGCAATCGATACTCCAGGCGACGGGGCACTTGCTCGCAAGGAAGGGTTCTTCGGCCATATTATCCATTTCAGGAGGAACGCAAAATTCAACCGAGCAGAGAAGAGGGAGGCTGAAAGACGGAGGCAGTTCCGCATACCCAGCAAAGTCAAGGACCGCAAGCACTTCATCCACGACGAACTCACAGACCTGACTACCACGTTCAACGAGATGACGGATGAGCTGATGATGCAATACGAGAAGCTCGAAGAGAAGGTTGCACAAAGAACCTCGGAGCTCGAACACAGCAAGAAAGCGGCAGAAGCAGCCAACGAGAGCAAGACGTTGTTCATTGCGAATATCTCCCACGAGCTGAAGACCCCGCTCAACGGTATCTTGGGTATGTGCGCCGTGTGCATGTCAGAAGATGACCCCATCAAACTGAGGCGATCTCTGGGCATCATTTATAAAAGTGGCGATTTGCTGCTCAATCTATTAACCGATCTCCTGACGTTCAGGTATGTTGTTTACGCAGCTTCGAGTAAAAGGAGATCACACTAACAAGTCAAAGCAAGAACCAAGTTGGACAACAATTAAGCCTGGACGAAAAGGAGTTCCGGTTGCGAGACATCAGTTCCCAAATTTTGGCCATCTTCGAGAAACAGGCTAGAGAGGGCGGCATCAAAATGGCAGTCGAATTTGAAGGCCCCTATGAAGCCAACCTGGACGAGAACGGTCGACCGAACGAACTACGGGATCTTGGGCCACATGGCTTAGGTCGGCTAAAAGACATGGTCTTGTATGGAGATCAACACAGGATACTACAGGTCGTGATCAATTTGGTATCGAACAGTCTCAAGTTTACTCCACAGGGCGGATCAGTCACGCTTACGATTCGATGTCCTGGAGAAGCAAGCATGCCGGACAGCCGGAAAGCCTCATTACAATCACGTCAGAGTTCGATGCGTAACTCCAAGACTCGCATAAGAGCGTCGGCTTCGGAGGTCGGCTCGGTTTCAATCGCAAGCCCGAGCAATTACGACACTGCCAATGTCATCAACCCTTTGGAGAAAGGGAACGCATACTCGCACTACATGGCTCAAGAAAGGGCAGCAACACCACCTCCCGGACGATGGCTACTGTTTGAGTTTGAGGTTGAGGATACTGGGCCTGGTATTCCAGAAAACTTACACGCTAGGATCTTCGAACCTTTCGTTCAGGGCGACTTGGGGCTCAGCAAGAAATTCGGCGGGACCGGCCTTGGTTTGTCTATCTGCTCACAGCTTGCAGGGCTGATGAAGGGCACAATCGGCCTCAAGAGCGAACTTGGTCACGGAAGTGTGTTTACCATGGTCATACCATTGAAACATCTTTCGAGTCGTGCGGACAGCACAGCAAGTTCAAGAAATATCAATATAGAGACAGGGACCCCTCGACGAAGCTTATCCGTTGACGAGCCGACACGGGGGAGGACGCACGAGGACGCACGCTCAGTACAGTCTGCAACTAGCGGTCCTGGGAGCGGGAATGCCGCCCCTCCAGCCGGCCCAGTGGCTTTCGAGACAGACAATCAACCGCGTCTGGTCGGTCTGAGCCAGCCGTTTTTCGCCTCCAACGCGCCACTAGAGTCGCCAAACTCACAGGTAGCGGCGATGAAGCGGGTAGAAGCGGAGGCCACCAAACGCGGAGACAAGGTCAAGGTGCTCGTCGCCGAAGACAACAAGACGAACCAAGAAGTCGTCCTGCGCATGTTAAAGCTAGAAGATGTCTACGACGTGACCGTCGCCAAAGACGGCCAGGAAGCACTCGACAAAGTGAAGGAGAGCATGGAACGACAAGTCCCATATAACCTCATCTTCATGGACGTTCAAATGCCGAACCTAGACGGTCTGCAGTCAACGCGCCTCATTCGACAATCCGGTTTCTCGGCTCCGATCGTGGCCTTGACAGCCTACGCCGAGGAGAGCAATGTCAAGGTATGTATTCCCTCTTGCTCTCTAACAACATATATGCTAACACTTGTCACAGGAGTGTCTCGATTCAGGCATGGACTTCTTCCTCTCCAAACCCATCCGCCGCCCCGCTCTCAAACACGTTCTCAAAACATATTGTCCCACAATCCCAGAAGAAGAATCAGACACAACACCCCCAAGGACCGCGACAGCACAACCGAAAACGAACGGAGCGGCGCAAAGTCCAGAGCCAGCAACGTCCACAGCTCCTTTTACGGTCGTTGCCGGGACGAGCGATAGACGGCATGCAGATGACTCGCCTGCTGTATCGCCCCTGTCCTCGCCTCCTGCATCATAGTCCCCGTTTGATGTTTTGGATCCTCATCCGGTCTGTTCTGATGTCACCAAAGCTTTTTGGTAGCGATACCCTGTTAGCGCGCTACCCTATGATCCTTTTGTAATGATGCACTACTACTACGATACCGATACCGATACCACTAATCGCTATTTCCCTTTCGTTTCCGTCTAATCAGCCGTCATCGTCACTTGTCGTTCTTTTCCTTCTTCTTTTTTTTTGTGCTTCAATTGTACATAAGCAAGCATGGCGCTGGGTTGGGAATTTCCGTCTTCGAAAATACACTTGGGCTGCATTTTTGGCGTCTGAGAAAATCGTTGTATCGAGACACGTTAATGTTGTCTTCCTGGCGAAAGGTTTGGGATTCCTTTATTCTGGCGAGAAAGGTCATTCCTGACACGGCTCACTTCTTTGATGAGAGTTTTGAGGGAGGGAGTGGATAGTTGCTCGCTCGTAGTACTGGGGCAAAGAGACCCCGTTTGAAAGAGACGGGGGACTTTTGGCTGCAATGCGGCGATGAGAATCTCGCACTTATTGGGAGCCTTTTTTTGGTGCATGCACTTCAAGTGACGCCCACCACGAAACATGTTCCCCTTCCTTGCATCCAGAAGAGCTCGCTCATCATCGACGGTGGTGAGTTATCACCACTGGTACCATGTATCCACGATGCACGCGCTCCATCAAGATGTCTCTATTCTAACCATGATTAACTTATGCGTAACTTTCTAGGACATTTGCGCACTGAAGACGCGTCACTCGCCATTTGGACCCGATATGAGGGTATTTTATGCCTGTCACGAGTGCCATATTTTTGTCAAGAATGTAATAAGTCTAGCAGAGCGAGTATATTCCTGCCGCCCTAAATGTCGTAGTTATGTAGCGTCCAGAGTTTCGCTGGTGCTGACCAAGTGAGCAGCTTGAGTATGTCATAGCAAAGAATTGCTCCCGCAACGTGTTGCCAAGTACGTTAACGCGCGCTCACATCATACAACGAAAAGCCGTCGGGACAGATTTGGCCTCGCTGAATTTTGTGATGGGGACACTGAAGGATTACCATCTATAAAGAGAGCTTGGGAGGGTGTCTCGAGCTGGCGCGTCAAGTTGGAAGGCACCACTCCTAGACAGTGAGCGTCTAAAGGACCCGAAGCTTATCCAGACTAGAATATTAACTCGCACTCGAACTGGCTTCATTCGGAGGGAAGTAACCTTCAATTCACAAAACATGTTGATGCATCATGTAAACAGGAAGAAAGTCAATTCCCAATCATCCATGGATTCATCCCTTCTAAGACCAACTGCTTTACGTCAATCCACTATACCCCATAGATCAATCTACGCCGACGCTCCCGTCCAGACAGGCGGTCCCGGGATATTGTACACCTACATAAGCATTAGCATAGCGCCTCTCATGTCAAATCATCCAGTCAACATACCGTGAGGTCCGACACGTCTGGGCTATAGATATCGATATTGATCTCCGGTTCTGCTACACGGTTAACCTGTTTGTCGGGAATGCCCCCAGCTTCGCGAGTTATCGGAGTGCTTACGATCCATGTTCCACACACCAGGTATTTTGACCATGTACTCCTGCGTCGGGTACTCGTCCCCATCACTACTGACCTCCAAATGCGCACATTCGGGGTAAAACTGCGGCTCTGAAAGCAGCGTTAGTCTCCGTGTCACCCAAATCCCGCCCCCTAATGGCCACGGAAAAAAAAATGTAACAAAAAAACAGAAGCGCATATACATACTATTCGCACTATGCAGCGAAATAATCTCATGCCTAACCAAATACCGGCCAGCCCTCAACCCCCTCGGCACCATCTCGGACCACAAACTCGGACTCCCATCCCACCGACTAAACGACTTCTGGAACCATTCGCCCGTCTCTATCGACCCATCCAACAACCCCTTCTGCCCAATCTTGAACCAGTCGCCCGTCTCCGATTCAAACGTCTCGCAGTCGTTAGTCTCATTATCGCAGTACGCCATCCACGCGATCATAGGCCCGACAGTGTGCACCCACGACATATACACAGCCGTAATATTCTGGCCAGCGCTGATGGGGATGTAGACGCGGGCGGGGTCGCCGGGCGCATTGCAGGATAGGGAGTGGTTTGTGGTTTCGAAAATGGGGTCGTTTGTTATCCATTTTCTTTGCGGCATCCAGGGCGCGGCGTCTTCCATCGCGAGGTCGCCGTAGGGATCGTAGCTGCGTGTGACGTGACGTTTTAGTGGGTGTGGGTTTGGCAAAAAGGAATGGGGGGAGGAGAAGAGTTGGTGGTGACGGACCCTGGATACCATGTTTCTCCTACTGTGTAGTTGACTGCGCCGCCGTGGGCGGAAGCTTGGTGGGCGAGGAGGCCGGCGGCGATGGATGCGAGTGTCGTCCACATGATGAACGTCTCTTAGTTGTAATGAGAACAATGGAGCTATCGGTCGTCCTAAAATGACGGCAAACAATGTGGAGGTGAGGTGAGCCAAGTCATACCGAAGCGTTTTGTACCATATGTCAAGGCTTGAATTTATGTAGCGTGCCAACATCCCATGCAAGCCCCCCCTCCCCTATCTCTGCAAAGATGATCGTCGTACCATCGTGAGACCCTTCCTTATATCCATATTATCGCCCTGTCGAGAGCTTAAACGCAGGATCGAATATATGAAGCGCCGGCACTTGAGATGAAAACCGCTTTGGTCCTTAGGGCCTCGAATGCATGCCTTTTCAATTTCAAACCAGCAACACGACGCGTGACACCATTATAGAGTGTGATCGGTGTTCGGTAGTTCTAGAACGATCGGCGTGACGAGCAGGGGTTCTAAGGTATGCGGGGGATAATCTGCGAGAATGCTTGGATGAAGCTTGATTGCAGCACTTCGGTCCCGTTGATTTAGCCAAAAACACCTCTGGGACGGTATCTAAAAAAGGTATTGCATAGTGGTTTTCGCTGTATAACCCAAACGATATATCATAGTATGCTCACTATGAATTCCGCAACTGCGCATTGACCCCGCGCCGAAAGATGTGGGGAGCTTTGGTGAGTGAATATGTATATATACCGACTAAGTTCCAGTAGTGAAGGGTTACACGCTACCAAAATCCCACTTTCTTCTCAGCCATGCATATCCAAGCTCTGACTTCGTTTCTAGCACTGGGCTCAACCGCGTTCGCCGCGCAATTGACGCAGGTGTCGAACTACGGTGGCAATGCGAGAGCCAGGCCCGGCATGTAAATAGCCCTTCAAAAACTGTCTTGGAGATCAAGTTGTTAACGTTTCCGAAGGTGGGTGTATGTGCCGGACCAAGTCAAAAGCGATGCGCTCGTGGTGGCGATTCACTCCTGTCAATCATCGGCACGAGCGTATTTTCAAAACGCGTTGATTCCCTGGAAGAGAGGCTCAGACACCAAAGGCTATGTCACAGTCTGGCCGAGCTCGACAACGCAATGCTGGGACGTTTCCAGCAGGGCCAGCCTGATGCACAACGGCGGCGGAGATTCAAACGCCATTGCAAACATGATCAGCTATGCGATCGACAAGTACAAGATTGATCCGGCAAAGGTCTTTGTCACAGGTGGATCTTCTGGTGGGATGATGTCCAATGTTTTGGCCGCCACGTATCCCGAGCTCATCAGTGCTGTTTCGCTGTACTCTGGTGTACCAGCCGGCTGCTTCGTTTCTGCTTCCGGGCAAACCGCGGCGTGGAACAATACCTGCTCTGGTGGACGGTCCATCTCGACGGCTGAACACTGGGGTGACGTAGTCCGTAGCATGTACCCGGGGTACAACGGTACGCGGCCGCGCATGCGTAAGTGACTCGTCCTTCCTAGCGCGTTCTAGGACATTGGGTTGACGTTTTCAGAATTCTGGCACGGTTCAGTCGACGGAACGCTATCGCCCAGGAACTACGAGGAGACGCTGAAGCAGTGGACCAACGTCTTCGGCGTCAGTACCACGCCGACGAGCTCGAAACAGAACACGCCGGAGAGGAACTACCGCACTGACGACTTCGGTCCAAATGTCCAAGGTATCTGGGCAGTAGGTGTAGGACATAGTGTTCCGTCGCATCTGGGTGTGTCGGAGGCCTGGTTTGGTTTGTAGCGATGCTCTGGCGTGCTACCATGAACATGTATATAGTCAAGGAGCCCTGTAGAGTGATTGCTCTGCAGAAATAGCAAGGCTGTGCAGTCCCCTCCTCGTGTATTTCATCATCAGTGGCTCTCACTTCTGCGACGTGCATGTACCTCTTTCGGCACTTCTAGCGTATCGCGGCGGTTCGGCCTCCCTGTTGGACTGGTGTCTAGACGAGGCGATTCGTGTGATGACGGGCGTGGTGAATTTCCCTCAATACCCGAAGTAGACATGATACTCGCCGAGCAGGTGCTGCTTGCTCTTTCCTCGCGGCGCTGACTATACGTGCGGCTGACCTGTTCTAGATTCGGGTTACGCAAGTTTTCTCCTGGTATTTCTGGGAATCCACGCATCGCACCACCGCTACGATCATGATCGTGGTCAAGTCTCTCGTGCGCGGCGTCGCCCAGTCTATTCGCCGCCGCAGTCAACCACTTGCGCACTATGTGCCTGCCCGCTGTTGGAAGAATTTCTTGATGATCTTGCGAGTTCTTGCCTTCATGATCGTGATTAGATTCGGGATGCGTGATTGTGGGTATGAGCTCAATCTCGTTGGGGGACTCGCAACGTATGCCCAAAGCATTTCCAGTTCTGTTCCCCCTTTGTGTGTATTTCATGGCGGGTGGAGGTCCTGGTGATAGATTTCGCTCGCTGCTCCGACTGCGCCGCGAAGAGTCCGAGTTCTCGAATTGTGCCGTTTGCTTGGCCATGTGAGCGTCGTCACCGCTAGTAGACCACAGTATGTACAGCGACCCCAATGCCGCCAGACAGGTTCCCGCTATTGGTGACCATTGCCCTGAGTATAAAGTTAGCTAGAAGATATAAACATGTCGCTCTACTCACCAAGGGAAGCCATAGGCTCAGTCATGTACATTAGCTGAGGAGTGAAGAAATTGGCTTCACCGACCCCAATAATTGTGAGTATGATACCGCCGAAAAGTGGAATCTCTACAACGCTCAAAAACAGCCTGACAACGTCGTTAATGCCTTTCATCTCACGAACCGTAATGTTGGCTCCTTCAATACGGTCGTCCAGTTGCTCCACGTGTCGCCGCCTTTTCCAATTCGTCTCGAGAATTTTATCCCAGGTGAAAACAAGAGACAGGATTGCGGGGATGCAAAAGCCGGCCGCGAGTAGCATAGATGCGTTGAAGGTCAGTATATGTGGCTCAGGGATGACGTCGAGGTTGTTTGCTGAACCTCCCCGTAGGGGAGAAAAGGGCCCCTTGTCTTCCGAGCATCTGAGACCACACGTAGCATGCTGGTATGGGAACGCGCTGCGCGAAACAGGGTTTCCTGAATTATCGCTGCTGCAGTCGGTTGGCGTGACGCGGTAGAATTCAACGCACAAGGCCAACAGGCCCATGAGTATGAGAATAGTCCAGAGAAAAATGATATTCCGACCAGGTGCGTAGAAGTAGCTGCGGGAAAGGCGGACGGTAAGAGGTGCGGCCAGTATGCCAATTGCGCAAAATTGGAAAACGCCAAAAATGTCGAGGTCAACGACACCTGATATGATGGTCAGTCGATTTCTGCGAGGTTCTCCCTGACTTCGATATCCGCAGAGTATCTTGGGGGCCCGGGATGTTGTTTGAGGAGGCCATGAGATCAAGGCTTGTGCTTAGACTGACCATTCGTATGTACGGAGGCGAGCATGATGCCGTGCAGGGCGGAAATAGCTGGCAGAATCAACACGGCAGCTAAGCAGGTATTTCGTAGCCACTCTGCTTTGCGAAAAGTTACACATGCAGCTACCAGGACATAGTAAAGGATCTAGAGCTGTTTGTAAGCGTTGAGATAAGGACAGAGGGAGGTAGTGTCAAGCACTTGAATTACTAGTTGAGGACAAGCCAAATACGACATCGGAGAATACTTACACGCGATCCAGGTCCGTAATTGGAGGATACTGGGAATGCGCAGACAACTTGTAGTGTTGCGTTGGCTGACGAATTTGATGGAGAAGTATTCGTGGAACTACTAATGAAGGAGAGTGCCGGCATGCCTACAAAAGACAACCGCGATCAAACTCCGTTGTTAATAATTATTTCAAAATCCAGCGATACAGCTGTTTCACAAGCTCAGGTGTTAAGAGGACAGATGTGCACACCCACACGGTACGTTCGGTAGCGGTGGACAAGAAGACATGTTGCGGCAATGGGAAAGCAGCAGCATAGGCATTGCGCATACAAGTGCGGCTCCAGGGAGTGAGGCGTCCATACGGAACCGTAAGAGCGTCATAATCTGGGCCACTGCGTTACCGGTGAGCCGTACTGTATAGGGCGGGGGAGGGGGCGGGCTGAGTAGAGGCTGTGTGACCTGTTCGCGCTGTCGAACCAACCCCAATGAGGGATGCGGCCCAAGCTGACTGCGCCCGCGTCGAAATTGCCGCTTTTTGAACACCGCCTGAGCACTTTTCTACCATGGCTGTAATGCGCCTCATCTTCTTCACAATATTGTCCCACCGCCGGGCTTGAATGGATACAGTCACGAGCAAGCGCACGCCGGCTCCCAGTTCGCCTACCACTTGACGGATGCATCTATCCACCAAGCCTCACCGCGATCAGTTTGTCACAAAGACGCGATACTGAAGGACTGAAGGTACTGACTGAGCCCATTTCACCGGCTTCAAGTCGGCTTGCCGCTCGGTTTCGGTAATCAGTACGTTGTGCGACATGTTCTCCCAGCGTGCCGCCGAAACAGAACGGCCGGACCTCAACACCAACAAGATAAAAGAATGGCGCTCGATAGTCACTCTCATTGTTTTCGTTCTCACGAGTAAGCAATGCGCGCGTGCGTGATTGTCGCATATCACGTACTAACGTTCAAAACTTCAGACATAAATGTTCTGTTCCCTTTTCGTGTACCCATCTACGTCCCACGGATACTATGGACTCCGTTTCTCAACACCATTAGTGCTTTGCGCCTTGTTCCCTCGCCGCAGCACCCCACCATAGTCCGGAATGGCAAATCCGACCCCTTCGTGCGGTTCGACTTCCCCATGAACTTCATCACAGCTCCCCTGGTGGCCGATCTCTTCTTGCTCGCCATCCTGGCCATCGGCTCCAAGGAAGTAAGTGGCGGTACTCTCGGAGATCAAGGTATTGTGCCATACGACATTATGCTCTTCTTTCTCTCACTTGCCTACATCGCAATCTCGGTCGACGCCTCCGGTCTGATCAGATGGTTGGCGTTTAAAGTCTTGCAGAAAGGAGGGAAAGTGGGGCATAGACTCTTCTTCTATCTGTACGCGTTCTTCTTTTGCCTCACGGCTTTCATCGGTAATGATCCTGTCATTCTGTCCGGGACCGCTTTCCTCGCATACATGACGCGCGTATCGAGTAACATCAAGCACCCTCGAGCCTGGATTTTCACTCAGTTTTCCGTGGCGAATATTGCCTCTGCCATACTCGTCTCTTCCAACCCTACCAACCTTGTCCTGGCAGGAGCATTCGGAATAACGTTCATCAAATATACAGCAAACATTATTGTGCCTGTTCTCATCACAGGCATTGTGTTATATCCCTTCTTACTGTACATCATCTTCCACGATGAATCCCTCATACCAGAATCGATCCAGATGGAAGACCTCCCCGACGAACTCAAGAATAAGAAACCGGTCAACCCCAACATACCGTTTGCCAAGAGTGGGCTAGAAGACAATGAGAGCGACCCGAATAACGATACCGAGCAGGAGAAGAAGATGTCGCTCGAAGAGGTTCTGAACCCATTCCTCGACCGGAAAGGTGCAATGTTTGGGGCGGTAGTTATGACAGCTACGTTGGTCACGGTCTTGGCTCTCAATGCCGCCTCTCAAGGCACCCATGAGCGCCCGGTATTCTGGGTTACATTGCCCGCCGCCTGCGTCATGATTTGCTTCGATCTCGCCATGGGGTGGCTCAATAGAGATGAAACGCGAAGGATTGCCCATGAGGGACGCCAAAGAACAGAGAGTGTCGAAGCGAGGAGGAGGTCAGTGGTGCAAGAGAATCTGGACACGAATACATCCTTGGCATCTGAGGAGCCTACTGGGATCCCCAACGAGAAGTCACAGTCACATGCTGAGGCTTCTAGCCATGCACTGATTGGGAGGAATCCAGTGATGCTGGCGGATGAACCTATATCTCCCGAAGAAAATAAGCTTGGAGAAGACAAGAGGCCATCGCCTACAAACCTAGTGTCTCTCGTTGCAGTCGCCTACAGATGGGCACAAGAGACGTTCCCGACTACCATGACCGTCATCCACCATCTGCCATTGGCGCTGGTTCCTTTCGCCTTCTGCATGTTCATCCTGGTTCAGGCTTTGGTCACCAAGGGCTGGGTACCTGTGTTTGCATATGCTTGGGATCACTGGGTTGCGAAGACTGGCACGGTCGGCGCCATCGGCGGCATGGGATTCGTGTCCGTTATACTCTGCAACGTAAGTGCTCCAAAAGTGACCTGGACTTGGATAGCTAACATTTGCATTAGTTCGCCGGTACTAACATCGGCACTACAATCCTGATCTCCAGAGTCATCCAGTCATGGCAAGAAATCCATCGTGTCAACGGCATACCCATCTCCGACCGGACCTTTTGGGGTACAATATACAGCCTGGGTATGACATAGAAGATGCTAGCTCGCTGCGATATCAAGACTAACCTTTCCCAGCAATCGGTGTAAACTACGGAGCCTTCAGTCTGGCCTTCAGCGCATCGCTCGCTGGTATGCTATGGCGCGATATTCTCGACAGAAAACATATCCGCGTCGGCGGCCTCGAGTTTGCGCGCGTCAATCTTCCCATCATCGCGATTACCATGGTCGTTGGACTCACCGCCCTGACTGGCGAAATCTACATTATGAGAGATAATACGCCTTATGATCGGTAGCGAGCAGTTTGGGGTTGGACAGAAAAGCTGAAGTCTGGTTCTATGCAGTGCCCTTGTTTAGGCTTTGCGTGCTGGAGCCTGGTTGCATTGGTCTCGATTGGCCAAAAGCGAATATTGAGTTGTGAGAAGAGCAAACTTGGTTAGCACCTCAGTTCCAAGCACATCACCGAGACACAACGGGCCTCTAGAGAAATGCCACCACAATGGAACCCTTGCCCATCGCTTTGATCATAAGTCTTACACACAAAGGAGCATACGAAGCTTTCGATGTGTGAAGGTCCGTTCCCAGCAGGTCCAAGGTACGTGTATTGCCTAATAAACTGTTACCGATATGCTTATCTGATACTATCACAGCGCCTATTACAATCACAAAGATTCATCTCCAGTCACTGTCGTTTGAGTAGACCTGGTGGTCTTTGAGCTCATGCGACTCACTGGCACTCTGCATATTTGGCAGCAGCGAAGACCGCCAGAGTGCGACTGCGGCCGAGAATGTAAAAGCTTGAGAACGACCGAACAAAGCTAGGTAGTCGGTAGCCAAAGCATTATTATTATTTTTTCCACTTCTCCGGCTTGGAGAGGACATGACAGCTATCTCGCACTAAAGCGAATCTGTATGGCTAGCTAACCGCACAACTCTACATCGCGCACAAAGTCTATACCTAAATCCAACTCCGAACGCCGCGCTAAATCGTTAGAAGTCTTAATCCCATTCCCCCCTCCTCAGCGCTCTGTACTACAGTGCCACGCCCCCTACACAACGACATTATACTTCCAATACCCCCTCACGACAGTGTCACCTCTAAACCCCATTCCGACCCGAATCCAAATCTTAGCTTCACCCCTCATCCACCTCTGTTCCAACTCGCTTCCCGGCCTCGTCTTTCTCTCAAACTGGCTCGTCGTAAAATACTCAATCTCTTCTTCCTCCCCGTCCTTGATCGCGAAGGTAGCTGCGGGGTGGTAGGTATGGGAGCCTGTGGAACGATCTTCGGGTGAAGGTAGGCAGGGCAGGAATAGAATGGCGCGGCAGAGTGGACAGGTATTTGGCATCTCGGGAATATCAAGCCATTTTATGAGGCAGACTTGGTGAAATCTGTGGCCGCATTTTGTGATCCTTATTACGGTCGTGTCGGAGGAGAGGGTGGAGGTGTAGGATAAGAGGCAGATGGCGCAGGTGTCGTCGGAAGCAAGGGTGCATACACGGATTGGTCTTGTGCCCCCCTGGAGGAAGGAGGGTTTGGAGGGGTGGGTTGAGCAGGTGGAGGATGTGGTGGTGGGTGGCATGTTGAATCGGTCCTTGTGCACTGGCGGAGAGAAGGTGGTATGTCATAGGTGGCGGAGAGAGAGTAATTACGGTCGTAGGTGTAGATAGAGAGTAAGGTCGTAGGTGTAGATAGAGAGTAAGGTTGTAGGTGTAGATGCAGATACTAAGAAGATGAAGGTGTGAGAATTTAAATGTGCGATGATAAAAAAGGGACGGACACTTGAACCGCGGTAGACACGTGAGAAAGCGAACCAAATTCATATCATTACCAAACTTTGACACCTAGGTACAAAGCCGAAAACGCCCATGTATGCTGCCCGATGTTGCGCATATCTTACAATTGCTTTCCCGATACCTTACTCTTACGGTTGATTTGCCGATGTCGTATTTCAAACTCAGGCAAGCCCTACCGACCATAACCTTCCCGACCGGCCAATTATATAATAAGTTACGAAACTCCGCCAAAGCGCTGGGTCGACCGTCCTCCGCGCATGCTGTTCATGAAGTCAGCCGAAGGGTCAGAACCAAGTCCGTTCCATCCATTTGCACCGACGCGCTGGCCCTCCCTCTGCGCCTTGGCGATCTTTTCCTGAAGTTGCGACGCTCCCGAGTCGATAAGCTGAAGCTGTGCGAGGTGAGTGTTGAGAACCCGGACGACTTTTGTCAGCGGGTCGTCGGGCTTGCCGGTCTTGCTGAGTGTCTGTGACGTGTTGTTGATCTCCTCAATCATCTCTGTGAGATCCTTGTTCAGCTCGTTAAGCCGGTCTTGGAGTTTTTCGGCGAGCTTGTATCTATGTAATTGTTAGCCTCAAGCGAACGTGAATGCAGAAAGATGCACTTACGTCCTCTCGCGCTCCTGGTCAGGACCGCGTAGGCTCTCGTTCTTGCCACTGACACCGTGCATCTTCATGAGGTTGTCGATTTCCTTCTCATAGCGATCTAGGTACGAGTCGAGCTCCTGTTGGTTCTCCTCCATCATCGTCAACTGCCTCTCGACCTCAGCGGCATCACGCTCTGCTTGGAAGGTCTTCGAGTACAGCTGTCGAACCTTGTCCGAGTTCTCGACCAAAGCTCGGTCCCACGAGGCGACTGTCTCAGCTTGTGCTTGGAACTCTTTCTGGTACTTGGACAGGTCGGCAGCCCAGCGAGTGATGATCTCGTCCATGGACTTGTTCTTCAACCGTGACTGGGCTGATGGTGCAGGCCCGGCATTTGAGGCGGCGAGTCCACCCTGAGGCGCATTGCCCTGCGTGGTGCTGGTGGCTCCAAGCGTGGGAGCTGGTTGGGGGTTGGGGTTCGAAGACGAGGTTTGCGCCTCACTCGTTGCGGGCTTGGGGAACAGACTCGGGGTTGTGCCAGAGGCAGGCGCAGCAGACTTGGCACCGCCAAGGCTTGGGAATAACGATGAGGGTGACGATGTGGAAGCGTTGGCCGCACCGGCGGTTGCGGTAGAAGCTCCTGTACCCGGGAGCATGCTGCTGGTGGGAGCAGCAGAGGACGTTGCGGCAGCGGTCTTTCCGCCCAAGCTGAAGGTTGGCGGCGCGGTCGACGCAGGCTGTGAAGAAGCAGGCTGCGCAGCGGGTGTAGCGCTGAAACTGAGACCTGAAGGCTTGGCCGGTGTTGAAGAGGGAGTGGTGCTGCCTAGGCCACCGAAAAGACCGCCAGCCGGTTTGGGAGCCTGCGCGTCTTGTGCACCTGGCGTGGTTGCTTGGTTTGCAGCTCCGAACAGATTGGTCGTGGGTGCGGAAGCGGGAGCAGCGCTCTTGTTCGCATCGGCCGAGGCGCCTGTGTTTCCTCCCAGGGCAAAGAGAGAGGTTGTGCTGTTACTGCCTAGGGGTTTCGCAGCAGCTTGTCCAGAGGTAGCGGCACCGAACAGACTAGACGTAGGTGCAGACGAGGGTG
Source organism: Decorospora gaudefroyi (assembly GCA_010015605.1). Lineage (NCBI taxonomy): Eukaryota > Fungi > Ascomycota > Dothideomycetes > Pleosporales > Pleosporaceae > Decorospora > Decorospora gaudefroyi. The sequence goes on from ML975367.1 coordinate 18,373, forward strand.
TGGCTGGCTTCGCGCTGCTGAACAAAGACGGCGTGCCTCCACCTCCCTGGTTGCTCTGCTGGCCGAACAAAGACGAGCCGGATTGGGCACCGCCGCTCGCCTGGCTGTTCTGCCCAAAGAGGTTGTTTCCGGGAGGGGCGCCGGCGGGGGTGGTGGACGGGAGGAATGACGTCTTGTTTGCTGCGGGTGTGGCTGTTGGGGTTGAGCCTGTGGGCTGGATTAGGAAACGTTGTGGCCGCGTGGAATGTTGCAGAGACTCACCAGCCGTTGCACCGAAGGCGAAAGACGGTGCAGAAGATGTCGGGGCAGCGCCTGTAGAAGCGCCCCCGAAGAGCCCTCCAGCAGGTTTCGGCACATCTCCTTCCTTCTTTCCGAAGCCTGCAAACCCCCCAAAGGCGGGCGTGGAGGAGGCGCTGGACGTAGCCTTACCGCCGCCAAACATACCACCAGCCTTGCTCGCAGCCGGCGTGTTTGATGCGCCGGCGCCGAATAGGCTCGAGCCGGCCGTGGGGTTCGCGCTGCCAAATAGACTGCCGCTGTTGGGCGCGCTTGAAGCTGCGTTGGTGTTCGCGGCGCCGAAGAGGGAGGGTGTCGCGGCCTCGTTGGGGGTGTTGCTGCCGGCGGTGTTGGAAAACATGATGGCGGTCCCGTCGTGGGTATTGGGTGGGGGTGTCGGGTGGGGGTGTGTTGGCACAACTGCAGAGTCAATTGCTGGCGAGGTATTTGCTATAAAATACGGCAATTGCTCGCGTCTATCACGGCGCGTCTGGTCAACTCGCAGCTCTGGCTCAGCTAGCCCCGGCCTCGGCGAAACTGTTGTTCCCGGTGCGGGCCCGTGGGCCGTCACTGCGCTTCCAGACCGCTCCCCGCCAATAACGGAGCAGGGAGCGTGCCTGAGACGCAACGACGACATCGCGGGCAAACGAGGCGTGCATGCCCGACGTGCGAGCCAATTCACCCTCTACCTACCTCTATCTGCCTTTGCCTACCTCCCACTTCAGGAAAGCACGACTGCGCCTATCCCGCCATGTCGGACGAGCTAGCACCGCCCCGCAAGAGCGTCGAGTTGGAGGACCCCGGCGCCAAGGAGCTGAGTATGTCGGTTCGATGGGCACACAGAGACCACCTCTGACCTCGCCTATAGCAGAATCGAGCGACGAGCACTTCTCCGATGCCTCGGAAGGCCAGCCTAGGCGGTCCGAGGCAACCTCGCCCATCCCCATCACGCGAGTCGAGCGAGTAGACGATGAGCCTGCCCACGGCGAGGTGCCCGGAACAGACGCCTACAACATGAGGTCACAGGACGCAGTGCCCGACGAGGTGGAGATTGTACCCGAAGGCTCGCGGAGTCGTAGTGCCTCACGCGTGAGCACTGATAGGCCTCTGACGCCTGGAGGCACGCCCATCCCCAGGACGGTCGTGGAGAAGATCGACCCGGATCAGCCTGGCTACGGCGACGTTCCCGGCACACATGCCCATCAGCTTCGTCTTGCGGATGCTGAGCCTGACGTCGTTGTCAAGGCGCCTCAGCCCCCTCCGCGGAACAGTGAAGGTACGTAGGGCATTTTCTTGGTGCCTCCTGCGTACCATTGACGGAAGAAGGGTCACCAACCTCGCATGACAGGTTTCCAATAAATTCCGCCGACGACGCGGTCGAAGATGCCCCCGATGCCCATGTATCGGTTGAGCAACAAGACGGCGACGGTTTCGGTAGTGACACGGCAGCAGCAAACGATGACGACGATGGTTTTGGTGATTTCGATGAGTTTGAAGAGGGCGAGGAGGGCGATGCCGATTTCGGGGACTTCGACGATGGCTTTCACCAAGGCGAGCACGAGGCAGAGACTTCATTTGATAAGCCCCCAGATCAACCTCCTGTACCTGCCCCTTCGCCAGGTCTTGTAAGTTGCAGCAATTCTAGCCCATATATATCACTACCATCTCACGCGCTTGCTATGGTGACGCTTCAACTAACCACATCCTTGCATAGCCCGTACTTGACTTCGATAACCTCACTTCGCTACAAGACATCGTCACAGCCACACAGCCCTACCTAGACGAGATATACCCTCCGCGAACCGACATACCCACCATAGCCACGAACCCCGAAGACACACGATCGATATTCCTCTCCGAACGGAGTCACTCGCTATGGACACAACTCGTAGCACCCCCACCACTCCAACCCCCCGACTGGGTCCGTTCCCGAATACGCCGCCTCTTCCTCGTCTCCCTCGGCGTTCCCGTGGACCTCGACGAAATCCTGCCCGCTTCCAAACAAAAAAAACTCATACTCCCCTCCATCCACCACACCGCTTCCCCACGCCCCTCATCTTACAGCCGCAACGCCGGACCCCTCAGCCGGATCAAACACGGAGGAAACGATTCCTCAACCTCGGTCGACTCGACGAGTTCAACGCCAAGGAAACGAAAGGGTGTGCAGCCGCCCCCCGAACTCGACTTGAGCAGCACGACGCAATTGTGTGCTACGACGGATGCAGCGCTAGCGGGGTTGACTGAGGAGGAGCTGCACATGCATATCGATCATTTGAGGGGGTTGAAGGAGAGGGCGGAGCAGGTGTTTGAGTATTGGCAGAAGAGGATGGAGAGTGCGCTCGGGGATAAGGATGCGTTTGAGCAGGTTATTGAGAGTTTGGTTGCGCATGCTAAGAAGTTGAGGTAGATCGGGGATGGTAATGCTATTGATATCTCAATTGTTTCCTTTGGCCCAGGTAGCTGTAAAGGCCACTCACTGTGCATGACCCTTAGTTCTGGTTTGAAGGGGGGCTTGATGGAAGTGAAAAAAATAATCATATGGGATGGGAATGCCAAACTGCATAGACGTGCAAATTTACAGTAAAATTGTATTGCCATCTTATAAACTGAGGACATTTGAACATCATCTCATTCGTGTCTCAATGGCTGCACATGACGACCCGTACGTGACCGACGCTGTCTGCTCTTCCGTCGTTCGCTTACTTGGACTCGCCCTGGCCCGAAGCCTCGCTCTCCTTGATAACATCGTCGCTGTCGACCCTGTCAGTACCGTTTGCGAAAGACTTGCTAGCGTGGAGACTCACATGTGCTTGTCCAGGTCCTCCATGTGTTGCCTCTGCTGCTTGAGCTTTGCCTTGATTGCCAAAAGCCTGTGTATGCCTGTCAGAAAATCCTTCTTTGTTGTATGTCCTTCTACTGCCTCGGGTGGTTGGAATGGGATTCGCGGTGGTGGCATGGGACGTACTTGGCCCTCTCTTCTTGACGAATGTACAGTTCCTCGCTGGCAGCTTCGCGCTTGGTGAATGCGTCACTAGGCATCTCGTTAGCACATGCACATCCCCATTTCGCTGTACCCTGGATCTCGGGACTTCGCTTACCCTCCTGCGGAACCGGTAGGCCTGGAAGCTGCGGAACCGGTAGCGCCCTCGGTCATGCGCAGGGCAGAGACTGAGAAGTAACGGGGAGCGACGACAGCGCGTGCGCTCTTGATGATAGATGTACGAAGCATGGTGTTGAATTTGCGGAAGGAATTAGGGGCTAGGATGGGTGTTTGTTGTGGTTTTATATGCGCCCAGTGCTGAGGTGGAGTGATGGGTTTCGACGATGAGAGCTTGGACCAGTGGGCAATCGTCATCCACGATGGGATCATGTGACCGAGTCAAAATGTGTTTGCATACTGAGCGCAAGGAGCATCTGACTTGGGTGTGCTTGTGTTCGGCTATCTTGTACAATACTAGGTTACATCTCTCACGGAATGTGGGTGCATGTTGGATGAGACTTTATATAGTTCCGCCGGATGGTCAGTAGGTATCAGCGTCTCTAATTCTACACTGTATGGCGATGCGCACAGTAGGTATGGTACATAATAAGCCAATTACAAAAACAACCAGACGGTCAAATAAGAATAGTACCTAGAGGTGTTTGCTGCTTCTTCCGCATGTTTGCTGTCCCCTACTTGGGCTTCTTAATACCTTGTATGTGACATGTCTTGACTCCACAGATCTAGGAGATTCGAGCCGTCGCTGCTCTCTCACAAGGCTTCTATACACCCTTAGATGCCTTACCGTGATGCCCAGTTCTCAACAGTCTGTATAGCTGTCATCGAAGGGTCCACGGGTGTACTGCGGGGCATGTACCGGTACTCGTGGAAGAAACGGCGAAATCTACTGCTGAAGGCGTTCTTCCCATGTCCAAAGAAAAACGATAGCATTGATGCAGAATCAAGCTAATAAATTGGCCGCTCAGGCGGTGACGGCCGCTGTTCGCCTGTCACAGTGAAGAGTCGCGCCTGTTCTGGGCCGTGAAACATCCAAGGATAGGCAGGCGTGATCGACGCCAAGACAAGTCGGGTTCTCTGCCCAAAGTCCCCCTCTTGATAACTCGACCACACGCCGCCCACGACAAAACCACTTGTACCTCGCACCCTCCCCCACCAAGACATCGTCCGCCTTGAGCTACCTGACCTACTACATACACACCTACTCTCGCAACACTTTCTTCTTCTTCGTAAGTACCCCACCGCATTTCGTCACCGCTCTCGCATCCGTAAACCGGCTTGCAATTTGCGCCCTCAGCAGCAGCAGCAGCAGTAGCAGCAGCGACCACGCCCGCCACCCCATCGGCATAGCCAGAGATCGTCGTCGCTCGGCCCAAGTCTCTCGCCGCTCTCATCATGAGCATCGTCTGTCTGCGCCTTCTTTGGAGCGCCGTGTGGTAGCTCGAGCCGGAGAGCCGCCCCTCCTTGCGCTCTCGGCCATCAGGTGTCGAGGCTACGCAAGCAATTGACGTAGCTCCACCCGCCGCCATGTCCGAGTCTCCCCCGCCAACGCGCAAAAGCAATGAAGCCGGCAGCGCAACAATTGTTGCTCGTCGGGTTCACTACAGCGCGCACTGAGGGCTTGCTGCTCAACAATTGCGATAACGGCAGATTGCACTCTTCGCGCGTTCAAAAGTCGCGCCACATCAGCTAACAGCGTCACGTCTAGATCACACGTCACGATGGGTTACGAAGACTCTGTGTACCTGGCCAAGCTAGCCGAACAGGCCGAGCGCTATGAGGGTAAGCGCATATGCAGCGATGCGCAACCTCTTATGAGCTAACCGGCTTCGCAGAGATGGTCGAGAACATGAAGGCTGTCGCCTCTGCAGACCAGGAACTCTCCGTCGAGGAGCGAAATCTCCTTTCCGTTGCCTATAAGAACGTCATCGGTGCCCGCCGCGCATCCTGGAGAATCGTGACCTCGATCGAGCAGAAGGAGGAGTCGAAGGGCAACGAGACCCAGGTTGGTCTCATCAAGGAGTACCGCCAGAAGATCGAGGCCGAACTGGCCAAGATCTGCGAGGACATCCTCGAGTGCCTTGACGGTCACTTGATCCCTTCTGCTGAGAGCGGCGAGTCCAAGGTCTTCTACCACAAGATGTAGGACCCACCATCTTACTGCATTTCGGACCTTACTAATTGCTTTGCGTCACTTAGGAAGGGCGACTACCACCGTTACCTCGCCGAGTTTGCCGTTGGCGACAAGCGCAAGACCTCCGCCGACAAGTCCCTCGAGGCTTACAAGGCTGCCACGGACGTTGCTGCCTCGAACCTTGCTCCTACCCACCCCATCCGCCTCGGTCTCGCCCTGAACTTCTCTGTTTTCTACTACGAGATTCTCAACTCCCCCGACCAGGCTTGCCAACTCGCCAAGCAGGCTTTCGATGATGCCATTGCTGGTACGTGCAATACCGAGAAGATGCGTTGAGCCAAGCTGACAGAGATGCAGAGCTCGACACCCTGTCTGAGGAGAGCTACAAGGACTCCACGCTCATCATGCAGCTTCTCCGGGACAACCTGGTTAGTTCCTGTTACCATGCACACAATGGTAGCCTTATTAACTTTCTCTAGACCCTCTGGACATCGTCCGAGGCCGAGCCCTCTGGTGATGCCCCGGCTGCTGAGCCCGCCACCGAGGCGCCCAAGGCCGAGAGTAGCGAGGCTCCCGCCGACGTCAAGGCATAGACATGAAAATCTGTTATCAGACGCAAAAGTGGCTGGGCTTTATGGTATGGTGCATCTTGGTGCAAGTGAACGATGTTAGGTTCATCATTTCCTAACGGCATGATGGACATCCTAGGGTTCCCAAGACCGGGTGTGCTTCGTTAGATTCCGAATTCTCATCCTGTCAACATCATATCCTAGAAGTCCTTCGCTGTTCCATCCAAACCCACTGTGTGTGTCTTTCACAACCTCTCCTGTGGGAATTTTGCGGTTCATGTTATCATGAGTCCACGATTCGGATGCCGTTGACGTCGGTTCTTCTCGCGTTTATGGAGTGTCTGGTGGCTGCGCTTCCTCGGTTATTTTGCTATTCCTACAATCCCTCAAGAAGATTTACATTAAAATACTATCCGCTTCTCGGCATCGTTCTCAGCCGCTCATATGTTGCACAGTAACGACCTATAGGGATTAAGACGCCATGGATACAACTACTCGCGCAAAACTACGATACTAGAACATAGCGTGAGCTTCCGACCTCCATGCATAGAGGTGGAGCATAAGCTAATTCTAGACGACGATAGCCCATCTGTCGCGCATATTCAATGATATTCTATTAAGTCGAATAGCCTAGCTTGTACGGTCCGGAGAAGGTTGGTCTTGCTCTGATGCTAGGCGCTCCTTCTTCATCTGAAGCTGCTCACGTCACTCACCTCCCTATACCTCACTAGTGAGGGCAAAACATGACAGCTATATTCTCAGCATCTCTTCCTCTGTCTCCTTAATGTTGAAGAGTACTAGCTACCTTCTCTCACCCTGGCCTCGTCAGTCAAGCGCCTTCTCCCCGTTCTACTTCTATAAATTCTTTATTTTGCGTACCTCGCTCCTTACATTGCCCGCTAACGGCTGTTCCGACAATATGGGGGCTGTCCTTTCTCGAACAGAGGCTAATGATAGTTTATTGGGAAGACATACCTCTTTACCCGCACCTGCGCTTGCCGACCGTGATCAACTGATCGCATCACACTCCTCGATTATCTCCATCACGCCATCTCAGCCATCCAACGTCTCTGACACCTCCATGACGGAGCACCGCAATGACGATTGCTTCCCCTTCCTCGAGCTCCCACCTGAGATCAGGACCATGATATACAAGGATCTACTCTTCGTAGGCAAAGTACACTTCGACCCAGAGAGGCACGCGGCAAACGGCCGGAAACACTACCATTGGCCTTTTAAGAAGCCGCAGCTTGCTGTGCTGAGGGTTTGCAAGCAGATTCACGATGAAGCAGAGCCACTGTATCTCAGCATGAATCTATTTGTCTTGCCGGTCAAGTTTACCAATTACCAACCCTTTTTTCGCCCCTCGCTCCGAGACCAGACCCAACGACAGCGATCTCACCTGTTCTCGAAAGCCGCCTTCGACCGAGTCAGAAACATCAGTGTTGTCTTCAGCAGCGATCAGTTGGGAGATATTGACTACCACCATTTCTGGAACGCCTACGAGACGAGATACGGGCCTGGTACATACATGAGCATGACCGATGCTCAACGACGCAGCTTAGCGCATACCTTACAGCACATCATAGCCGAAAGAGAGTGGAGCCATGTACAGAAGCAACTCTCCAAATTTCAAAATCCTATGGACTATGTTGAAGCCGACTTTACTGATGTCTTTTGCCCCGGTGGATGCTGTCGTCCGCTATATGCATGCATTAATCGCTGGATTCTGAAGCTCAAACCCAAGGTTCTGGATGTCACTGGTTTAATGCATTCCGAGCAACGCAACTTCTATTTCATGTACGCTCGGGGCGATGTTGCAAGACTATACAAGCCAGATGTCCTCCAAAGAGTGTACGGTTTACACTTTATGCAGTCAGAAGAGGCCACCAAATGGGACGCGTTCCAGGGACAAGCAGAGAAGTAACCAGCTGAAGCAGCCGGTAAGTGGAGTTTCTGATCTCGTTAACTATGGAACCTGATATTTACCTTAGGTGCGGAGTAATATGTCCGTCTCAAATCGCCTCTTACAAGGGTTGACATCTCGGATAAAAGCATGAAGTGGTTTTTGTATATTTGGTTCATACTTATGCCGCCGAATCCCATGATTCTGCGAGTATTTCTTGATTGCTCTTTCGTGGGTACAAAAGCAAAGTCAAGCAAGACCGAATTCGTTATGTACTTTCCACTCCCCCAAATGCGTCTTTCGAGACTTCCACACATTTTTTTGGGGCGGTTTTCATAATTCATTTAGTATAAGACTTCAGTGTATTCTGAATCCCATCACTCCACCTTAACGGCAATGCAAGAGTGAGTAGCTTTCTGTACAGCGAAAGCTGCGTTACTCTTCCGGTAATCACAGTACCCTTTGTTATGAATGGAAATTTGTGGAAAAAAAAAAATCCAAATCTCTTCGATGAATTTTAGTAGGTGTTGATCGTAAGTTCCGTATATAGCAAAACACGACATAGCAATGCCTTTTGAGGTACGAACGCCGACACCAAGGTCTCAAGTACTTTTTCCACCGTTCCAACCCGCTGTGCAATCTAAAACGGGTGATGGTAAGCATCGTGCTTTAACCCTCGGCTTCAATCTCGTAGGCATTGGACTTGTGCTTAGGCTCGAACTTGAAGTTCGGATGCGCAGGGCCAAGAAACATCTCACTGTCATGCCCGTTAGTACCGTCCACATTCTCACTGCCATCAAGAACACGTACCTTAGCTTAATCCAGTCCTTGTAATGCTCACTAGCCATCAAACTCTCCAAATCATTTCTCCCCTTGAACCTCGGCGGCCTGTCTTGAATGTTCGGCGGTAAATACTCCAGAAGGCCAACCGGCACGTACCGGTGCGCAAAGCTAAGCCACTCCAACAGAAACCGGCGTGTGGTGCCAATACCCATCTCGTCGGAGCCCCACGTCTGCAGGCCGTATTTGGCGAATTTTTCAATGTAGGCCAGGCGCTCGGTAGCGGATTTATCCAAGTACTGGCCCTTTTCTATCTCTTCGAAGATCCAGGGTTTGATGAGTGCGCCGCGGCCGACCATGACCGTGTCGACTTTCGCGTTGTCGAGGTGCGCGTAGTAGTCTTCGTGCGAGTAGCAGTCGCCGTTACCAACAAAATAGGTGTGCCCTCCGTTCGCAACATCACGCGCATCAGCTTCGGAAACGGTGTCTGTTCTTGCATCTTTCTCTTTCTTGAGCCGGTTGATGAGCGAGGCGCATTCAGCAATGTAGGACCAGTCTGCGCTCCGAGAGTAGCGTTGTTGCTTGCTTCGGCCGTGGAGTGTGATGGCAGCGACACCTGAGGTACCTTTTCCCGATTCGAGGGCTTCGTAACCGCCGAGGACGAGGCGCTTGATGAGCTTTTGAGCCGTGGGATGGGCATCTTTGGTGCCCATGCGGATTTTCACTGTGATGGGGACTTCTTTGGATACGTAGCTCATGCCGCGGAGGATCTGCTCTAGTTTGGCTTCGCTGTCGAGGAGTGCGGAGCCGCTGCCTTTCTCGCATACAAGATTGATGGGACATCCGCAATTGAGGTCGATGGCGCGCAGTTTGGGGCAGTACTCGGTCAATACTTCAACAGTCTTTGTGGCTAGCCAGGGCTTGTTGGCAGCGATTTGGGCGCCGAACTTGAGGTCGGTGGCGTTTTCGTAGCCTTGCACGACTGTATTCTTTCCTAGAAACTTTGGGGGTCTGATCTCCGACTCGTGCGCCTTCATGAGCGCCCATTCGCCTTTCTCGCCTTGGATAAGCGGCATGCCCATGGCCATCTCACTCCAGGTTACTTGACAGCCGAGATCCACACACAGTCGACGGTACGGCATGTTGCCTTGCGTAGTAAGAGGAGCCAGCATTGGCGTTTCGGGCCCGTAGTATAACTTTCGCTTCTCTGAAGGTTTGAAGGGCGCTTCAACATACTCTGCTCTGCGCGCTTCCTTCTCTTCTTTAAGGATATCGGCGTCCATCTGGGCCGCATCGAACATGCCGCGTTCGTTGCCTCTGTTGCTCTCGATCCATTGAATGTACTGATCGGCTCGGGGAGTCCCAATCTTTCGTCTTGAGAGGCCAAACTTGACCTCCTTGGGCACAATGTTGACGACGTCCACTTCGGCCTCTTCGTCAAGATTAGACATGTTCAATTTGCGTTCAGCATCCTCTTTCAAGACCAGCTCTTGTCGGCCATCTTCTGTGGTGCGCTCCTCGGAGTGACTGCCAACAAAGCGGCACTTCCAGCCTAGATGGCAGTAGCCCTTGACTGCGTAGACCGGACATTCATCGAAGGTTGTGAGGTCTTCTCGCCGGCCTTCTTTCAGGTACTTGCGAAGATCATGTTCGAACTTGCACTTGTCGCCGAACTGGCATTCTTTCGGTGAGAATTCATTGTGTAAAGTACGGGTGCTGCAAAGCTGTAGTTTGTCCTTTGAGCTTCCAAAGGTGCGACTGGTGTTCTGTCCTTTTTGCTTGTCTTTCTTATTGTTCTTCTTGCCTCTTGGTCTGTCGCGGGCATCAGGCTTTGAGAGGCCTTCGGACTTGTGGTAGGCATCGGCAGCTTCGGCGGCATCGGCGGCATCGTCATCCAGAACGTCATGTTTAGTATCGACCCTGTTGTCGTTTCGATGTATCAGGAATCTGGTGTTTTTTTAGCACGTGGATTACTTCATGTTGGTGGTGGAGCGGACTCTGCCTTGATGGGCGCGACACCCTTGACTCGCTTGACCGCACTGTCACCACCATGCACGTCTTGACTGTTAGTTCTGACCCTCTTCTTCGGGCTCAACGGCTCGTCGGGTTTCACATCGACGATACTATTGCCATTGTGCGGGCCGTTGAAATCCAGTGCAACACCGCCGGCCGGGCCCGACTGCTCGGTCTCGGGCTCGACTTGTTCGTCTGTCGTCATTATATGCAATGCAATGCAAAAGACCAGGCTATAATATGTGGGTGTTGTAGACGTTGGCGCTCCCAGTCGTTGGAGAAAAGCACTCGCTCAAATTGTGAGTTTGGTGGAGCTAGAAGAGGCTAGCCCGACGGCCCAAGTGCCAAGTGAGCAAGTTGGGAAGGCTGCGAAGCTGTGACGTACATGTTCACAGCTAGGCACTTGCGGCTCCTACATCAGACCGCGTCCTCTGGCCTGACCTTCACCCCAACACTCCTGCAACTCCCTCAGATCCCCCGCACGACCATCCACTCTTTGCTGGCCATCGCACTTCTCCGCAAGCCCGTTCTATCCTGACTCTATTGTTGATTCCGTTCAACCCCGCGCGCACAAACATCCGCTCGTCTGTGAGAATATTACCCACACAGCCAACATGACACTCTACTACAGTCTGGTATGCTCCTCATCCTCTACAGAATGGCCGATAGAAGCATATGCTCGTCAAAGGCATTAGGTGGCCTCTGTGCTGATTCCATACGCTAGGTCTTCCTCCTCTTGGTGACGGAGATGCTCATCTTCTGCGCCCTGATCGTCCCTCTGCCCTTCACCTGGCGCCGCAAGCTCTTCACCTTCATCTCGGAGAGCCCGATAATAGCAAAACTACAATATGGCATGAAGGTTGGAGAAGCATTGAATCATGCGAGACGCGCCTCTGACGCTGCTAGATCACATTCATCTTCATCCTAATCCTGTTTATTGACAGTGTCAACCGCGTCTACCGCGTTCAGATTGAGCTGTCTGGCTCGGATGACCAGGGCCGCTCAGGGCAAGTCCAAACGAGAAAGCGTGATTGCGAACAACGGGCTAACAAGACAAGCAGAGTTGCCGCTGGAGGCATCGAACGCATGGAAGTTCAGGCCCGCAAGTTCTACTCGCAGCGCAACATGTACCTCTGCGGTTTCACCCTCTTCCTCTCGCTCATCCTCAACCGTACCTACGTCATGATCCTCGATGTTCTCCGCCTCGAAGAGGAAGTCAAGACCCTCAAGGGCGATCCCAGCGCGCAGAAGGGCAAGTCCACAAAGGACATTGGTGGTGCTGGTGAGGTTGGCGCGCTCAAGAAAGAGCTCGCTGCCAAGGACCGCGACATGGAGAACCTGAAGAAGCAGGTCGAGAACATGCAAAAGGAGTACAACCGCATGGGCGACGAGGTCTCCGGCAAGCAGTAGACGCAGACGGGCAGCCTCGCGCGGTTACGGCATGGAAAGCTGGAAGCTATGCTGGCCTGATGTGATGGATCACAGAGCGTCATGCCCGGCTAAGCGCCCGCGAGAGCGAGAGGTTTGGTCGTGAGATAATGGTAGCTTCAAGGTTGGGGAGAAGCATACACCTGTAACCACTTGTTTTCGGAATACCATAGCGTGGTAGGGATGGTGTTGGGGCTAATAGAGCAAAAGGGTTGGTACAGCTCTTTTGACGATAGCGTGATAACATGGAATGAAAAGCCAATTTTTCGAATGTGGCTGTTTCGTTGCTGTTTTTTGTGGCATAGTTTTTTGCATACCAGCCTGTTCCGGAAACGTTTGCGGAGTCTCACCAAATCCACCAACGAAGATGACGCTACGACCTTACTAGCATCGCAGGTCTCTATGTGGTGACTTAGTGGTTCCTGTCCCATGATGACTAGTCACACGCTGAACACAGCCCAAGATGTCGGAAAGCATCCAGACTTCCCCGCGCTTCTTCAACTATCCCACACCAAAAGCCCACGACGCGACGTTTGAAGCGCCACCGCCCGGAAAGAATCCTGTGGTCAAAGGCCTTCTGCTGCATCACCTCGCCAACCTGTAGGCCTCCCGGAGTTGTTCTCTTGTTCTGTCCCCCGAGGTTAGCTAACAGGTACGGTAAAGCGTTGCAACTGTACCTCTCGTTTCGGGCATCCTATGGAGCAATGCCGGCTTCAGCTCGCTGCGACAATGCAGGCAGCTGCACGGCATCGAGCCGCGTCACGACCCCACCGTGATCCCACTGGCTCCATCGACTGAAGAAGCTCCCGCAAGCCTGACAGACGAATCCAATCCGCGGCCACGGCTTGATCATGCTTCGAATGGCCGCTTCTACTCTATCAACGACTTCCACCAGGCCTACGTGAGCGGCGCGCTTACACCCACTGATATCGTAGAACGCCTCCTGCCGCTTATTCGGCGAGATGTCGCGCAATGCTCACCCTACTCGACAGCTTTCATGGACAGCAGGGTGGACCTGGTGAGGCAGGCCGCCGACGCATCCACACAGCGATACAAAACGGGACAGCCTCTGGGGATCCTAGATGGTGTACCATTCGCCGTCAAGGACGACCTCCAAGTGGAAGGATACAAGCGATACCTTGGCACCAGGCATGACTATAGCAATGGCGGGGCCAAGGAGACGAGCTGGTGTGCGAAGATGCTGCAGAAAGAAGGCGCTATTCTGGTCGGAACACTCACCATGCACGAGCTGGGTATGGGTACGTGAAGATAACCCCTCGTTTGTCTGTACCTACCTACTGGCCACCGCCGCTAACTGTTATCAGATACGACGAACAACAATCCCATATGGGGAACACCGCTGAACCCTTACAACACGCAGTACTATACCGGGGGCTCGTCAGGAGGCGCTGCCTCGGCCGTAGGACATGGACTCGTACCATTCGCTATTGGATCAGATGGTGGTGGTTCCATTAGGATACCGAGTAACTACTGCGGTCTCTATGGCCTGAAGACCACACATGCCCGCGTCTCAATAGCACCCATGCCGGATGCAGCCAAGTCCGTCACCGTACGAGGGCCTTTGGCCAACAGCATGGCGGATCTCGAAATCTCATACCGTGTCCTCGCGCAACCAGACCCGTCCACGTACCCATCGTCGCAGTTTAGTCCGCCCAGAAAGCTCACTATGCCCCAAAACAAAGTGCTTGGGGTATACAAAGCCTGGGTCGACCGCGCGGATCCTCCGGTGCAGGAAGCATTCCAGTCCGCCTTGCGTTACTTCGAATTGGAGCTCGGTTACCAGGTGGTGGACATTAGTATTCCCCTTTTAACGCAAGGTCAACTAGCCCATGCGATGACCATCATGGCAGAGGGGGCCAGTGGACACACGACATCCATCTACGATCTCACGGCACCCAACAGGATTGTGATGCGTGTAGCGCAGCAGACGCCAGCCACAGACTTCCTCCTCGCGCAGCGCGTTCGCAACATTCTCATGGAGCACCTAGCCGACCTATTTCGCAGACACCCCGGTCTCATCATAGTCACACCCACGACACCAAACGCGGGCTGGCCTATTGATGACGCCGAGCTTCCCCACGGCGTTACAAACGGTAACATGCTGATCCGGAACATGGAGTACGTTTGGCTTGCCAATTTCACGGGTATACCATGTATACAGTTTCCTGTGGGCTATGTGCATGGTATCAAGGGTACGGGCAAGGTTCCGATCGGCTTTAGTGCACAGGGCGAATGGGGGAGCGAAGATGCGCTCATTGAGTTTGGGCATGATGGCGAAAAGTGGCTGCATGATGGGTACAAGGATGGGAAGGTAATGCCAGAGGGATGGGTTGATGTGCTGGGGATGAGATAGGGGTGGGTGTCTTCGTATTCTAAAGAGTTGCCGAAAAGTAACCTTACGTGGTTAGCATACCTTGGCTGTACATATCATTACTTTACGGTAGTACCATACATAGGTAGTATAGCGAAAACATGTTCACGGTACCAAGCCCCCAACGCCCCCAAGTCTCCTACTCCTCGTCCCCAAAAAACACCTCAATCCCAACACAACTCAATTATTCTCTATACGCTGTGAGCCGTGCTGCTCTACATGCCGAACTTGCTCTTACGGCAACCATGCTCGTTATCCTTTGCAGCCTAACCCCTATAAGAAACCACAAATAGGGAAACTACCTTATTGGCCTTCCGTCGGTGATATCCCCATAAGCGGGGTCATCGTAGTCCCCAAAGCATGCATGCTCGTAATCCGCCAGCTCAATCTGTTTCTGTTGCACCTTGAGGAAGGTCTCCATTTCACACCATCCATCTTCTCGGTCACCGCATTCCTTATGACTCTTACCCAGTGGAATCGTCCTCTGGTTGAGAATGAAATGCACGTAGCTCGTAGGCTCGCCATCGAGGTATATATTCTTCTTGGTTCGCTTCGTGCTGACTGGCGCAGGCGCTTTGATGACTTCAATGTCGAGACGGCCTGCAAATGGCTGCAAATGCGAAAGGATAAACTCGCGCTCCTTTTGGATGTGGGTTATGGGCAATACGTCGTTGAATTGCGTGATGCCGAACGCTACAAGGATGCTGAGAATGCCCGCATCGTGGCTGAAGTCAAGATTGAGGGTTTGATCTATTGGAAATGTAACGGTGTTGTTGTCCAGTGTTACGTTGATTTGAGCCGATGGAGATGTGATAACGTGGTGCTGCATACGAGCGAGAACCTCTTCGACGTAGCCTATCAAACGTTAAAACCGACCATGCTGGTGCTCAAGTGATGGGGATGGAGACCAACACCGATAGCACGGCCGACAGGAGATCCGAATCCTGTGCCGGCCTGAAACGCGATATCGAGAGCATACTCATAGCCTTCCCACTCTTCGTACGTAAAGACGCCACACCAGTGAGAGAAGCCCAACGCGACGGTCTCGTAAGAACAAAGGGCTTGAGCGTTGTCTAAAGGACGTTAGTATGCTTGAATCTGTATATGACGTGCGGCATACATGTATCACTAAGCGTCCAGTCCAGGTCACCAGTGATGTTGTTCCTGATCCTCTCATGGGCGTCTCGAAGATAAATGCTAACCCAGTCCATGAGAACTGTGAATTGTGAGCTTTCTGTACGCGAGGTAGAGCATGTACCATTACCTTCCCTGGCCATGTCCCAGCTCGTATGGTTGCACTGCTTATAACCAGCCAATGTTGTATTAAAACCGGGCGCCTCAATCGCTAGCTCCAGTGTCGCGTTCTGCGGCCAACCCAGTCCAAAGAAACCTGCAAGGAAGTATTCGGCCGACTCTGTCATGCGACGCTGTGTAGTACTCCGGACAACGATCTTGCTTCCGTTGTTGGGATACAGATGGCCATAGTGATAGTAATGAAGTGTGCCCGAGGTAAACAGCTCTTGCTTCCCATTCGGGACGAGGATCTCAGCACCAAGCATGAACTTCCAGTCGTTAAGGAACGAAAGTTCTCCGTGGCCCGTGAACTTGCCGGCCGCATCTGCAAGCTTCTTGCCCAAAGTCCTCTCTGCGGCCTCGCCGCTAACTTCGGGATACCGGCTACCATGGCGATGCACCATATTCAGCCATGTTACATTAGAGCCGGGAGGGACGGAGTATTCGTTTACTCCAAAGCCTCGTGGATTGGGAAAGTATGGACTGATGTTTGCCAAGCTTTGAAATATGTTCCTGTTCTCTGAATTCCCCATGATAGGGATTTGGGTCTCCAGAGGCGTATTCGGTATGTATGACACGCCGGCAAAGGGCGCTAGATTTGTCTGCGCCAGGAAGGGGGCATCCCCGGTCTGGGTAGGGCCCTGGAAATGTCCATCGTCAGTCACGAAGTAATCCGGAACGCCAGAGGACTTTGATGCTGGTGTTGCTATAATGAACGTTAGTTACTGTTAATTGGCATCTTGTCCAATCCAGTGCTATCACATTGGGTTGCGTGGTAACTATTGGTACTCACGCTTCACGTCCTCTTCACCTCGAAGGGGTACTTGTGCTCCGGAGTGACCTTCGCGATATCAGTGACTGTTTACTGTTACGAGGTCGTAGCGAAAGCAAAGACGCTAGTGTGTCGAATTTACGCACCGAGATTGGCTGGATTGAACGCGTTTACGAGCTGCAGCGACAGCTCGAGAATGCCGTGCATGGTGGGGTAGCGGCCAGCCCTGACTCAGAGAAATTGGACTTGGAGTCGAACAAGCAACGGAAATTTAACGTGACACGAAAGAAGCCGCTGTTGCACTTGCGCGTTGGCTGTTGGTGATCGAAATGTCTAGTAGAGAAGCTTACGCTTGGGCCGTCAGGCTAGGGTTGGCAGTGACGCCATCATGGTGTCTGTTCTCAACCGGATCTCGTTGGCCCTGTTATTCAACTGGCATCGACCACCCGTGGTGCCTTCTCATCACAATCTCGACAAGTTCAAGAGAGGTTCCTGATGCAGACCAATATAGCCATAATAAAGGTGTAGCACGACTGAGAGAGCAAACAACACGGACACATCTGTTCGTACCAACCATCGAAAGGCCTGGCTATGAAATCAAGCTGAGCTCGATTCGGGTTTCAGCTTCCCGCAACAGCCTAATATAGTTCTTATTCGTCAGGTAATAGTGTTATCGTTGTAGTCCTCAGAATGGCGTTTCGGCAGTCTTGGTGGGTTGCGTAGGTTGATGCTTGAAGTATACAAAGTCGCGGACCATCTTTAGAGGCATGTCGATAACTCTAAGTACACATAGACGAAGCATGCTGCTGCTGGAGAATCTCTCGGTGTATACATTGGACTCATCGAAGAGTCTGTATGCCTCAGCCTCGTGGTTGTTGTCATTCCTGTACTCACATCCCCACTCCTTAATCCGCTGCAGTATCGTGACATGACCATTGACATGACGGACAGCTTCATTCTGCGACACACGACGTTCGACATGATGAGCACTCCCTGTCGTTACAGCCTTATCGGTGCCTCCGCTTCCACGGGGCCACAACGGCATTGTGTAACAGTAAATTCGTTGAACAGTGCGCAGTGGCGTGCTCACCAGCTTTGCCTTTGGGGCTGTGGAAAACTGTGATCAACTTAGTGAGGTGTTCGGGCCGATGTCAGTCAGCTGCTTGCAAGAGACGACTCAGGTACCGTCTGCTGAAAAAAAGCACCGAAGAAACATCATGTGGATGTCTACTCCGTACCAGGGAACTGAACTGATTATCATGAATGTTAAGAGAGACCGTGCGTCGGAACAAACTGAGAAGGGTGTCGGTTATCGTTCGCCAAGATTACAAGCGTGTGGGAAAGCTTGGCACTGGAAAGACAGAAGGCGTTGAAGTTCAACTTGAAGATAGGGTTCGGTCATCGAGATAATGCCGGTTTAGTGCTGATCTCGGTTTGATTATTAGCTGTGCTCACTGCTCAGGCTGCTGAGCCGCGGCGCGGCAATGATGGTCGTTCACAGGACAGCGAGAAAGTCACGCTGGCTGATCTGGAGTAGACGCTTGATAAACGAGTATATATGGACCGCTCGACCGGTTTGAATCACAACAAGCGCATGTTACCGCTTATTATTGGGCCTAAAGTGCGCGGGATACCGAATGATGTTCGCCATTGTTGCTCCTGAGCGACAAAGAAGCCGTAGTTGGGCGTGACGCCGTTTTTCCGAAACGGATCGTCAGCAGGCAGAACAGCGGTGACCTCACAATAATGGTGTGCCCTTCGGTTTGCTTCCCGAGCGGACTGCGGAGCGCACCGCAGCGTGAAGCGTCGCAGGCCTGAAACGATTTATTATTGATGGTAGTAAGGAGATGGACAAGGCCACTCTTTTTTGTGAGAAAGCGTTCAAACGTGGGGTTCCGGGGATCATGGTTTCCCACACAGACATGCGGACTCCGGAGTAGACAACAGACATGGACAGGGCGAAGAGCGACGTCTGATGAGCTAGGGCAGCGGATGGCGGGAAATATTCCATCCAGTCAGTGGTGGTTGGCTCCTGTGCACGAAAAAGATGGTCTTGGCATAATGACTCGACGCCGAATAGAGGCGCGGTAGGCGGTTGCAGGTTGCAGGTTGGGTTGGGCGACATGCGGGGGTTGGACGATGATCAAACGCGAACTACATCATTGGACATGGCGTGGTACGAAGTGCAGCAGAGCAGGGAGCACACGAGGACAAGGAGCTCCGTAGATTGGCCGCCAAAGCCAACCGTAAGCTCGTCCACAAATCCACAATCAGGAAGCGGATAGGGCGCTTTTTTCCGCACGACGACTGCAGGGCGACGGGCTACCACGACCACGATGGTACAAATCCATAAGCGGTTGCGAGCTGGGCTGCTGGAGGAGGCTGGCATCCACAGCCCGCGGTCCGCGTGAAGTTGGCTTCGCATCTTCATGCAGGCACCATCGTGACTGCACCGCGTCTTTGTTCCTCGGAACCGACTCCAACGAGGTGACTGGGGCAGCTCGGAAGCACGGCAGTATCTCGTCATGTCAGCCGCCGGGGCTAGCGACCTGGGGGATTGATCGGCTCGCTGCCAGCCTGCCCTGTCTCATCACGGCCACCAGCGACGTCATTCCAACCCACAGGCCACCGCCTTCACAGCACAGCTTGCACCGCGCACATTTAATATTATTATTCCAACGGCAGCAAGGGAGCCGCCAAACAAATATAATTCCTTTCGGAATCGCGTGGAGTCGTGGACCACCGCGGTACGCACTACGGCTTGTCCGCTGAAGTTTCTGGGTATCAATCTTCGGCGAGCTTCACGCTAATTGACCGCTTCTAATCATCCGCCGCTCTTGGTGGGTGCTTCCCTTGCCGATCTACGCATCCAAGGTTGCACTGCCAGTCTCCGCTCGCACTCTGATCAGCGTGAGGTATTCTCCTGCTCCGCCTTGTCCTGCCTTCTTTAATACTTGGACGCTGGCTGCACTTGTCACGCTGTTGTCTGTGATTGAGCATCCTGCCGCCGCCGTCCCCCCACCACCGCCACCCCCCGCCCCCCCAAAGCATATCGCTTGGCAACACCAGCCCCAAACTTCCCTGACGCATTAATTCCACGCTGCCAACGCAGGGATTGTCACGTCGGAAGACCCTGAGTGCCATTTGCCTTGATCCGGACCTAGCGCGCCGGTCTAGCAGGGGCCCACACCTCTAGCACCCTTCCACATCAACCGTGTGGCTCCATCTTGGCTGAATCCACCTACGGCATACTCGTGCCGGCTCGCCCACCTGGCTCCATCCCTAAACCTACACCAACAGAGCCGCACTACACCACCTGCTCTTCCACCCTGTGCAATGAACCCGCACATTTCCATCACCTCGCATCCAACCACGCTCCACGACCGCCGGCCTTCCTACCCCGACGACATGTCGACCGCGTCGACTGCGTCGTCCAACTCGTCCATCAGCGACCAGGAGATGAAGAGCGACCCCACACTGCAAGCGCGACCCCGTCTAGGCAGCAGGAAGTCGAGCGGCACCATCATAATACCGCGCGACAGCCCCAACGTTGAGATGAAGGAGGAGGAGGAGGAGTACGACGACGGCGATGCGCGGACCATGAGCCCTCGCCGGAGCAGCGAAGAGATTGAGAAGATGGGCCAAGACGCCCGACAAGCACTGATAGAGTAAGTGTGCTTCCAATCCTTTTCTCCATCTCCGCCTCGAGCACACGCGTCGCATAGTCCAACAGCGTGCCGTGCCTGACGCCTCACTTCACCTGTGCATCCGGCTAACCCTTCTCGCTAGACAGGCCAAAGCCTTGCAAGCCAGCCTCATGGAGATCGTCGATCGCGTAGAGGTCGTCAAGAACGAGCACGAGAAGCTTGAGGGCGGCAACAAATTCCTGCAATCGTAGGTACATCGCAATCCCGGCTCCATGACGTCCAACTGACCAGCGACAGATATATCGGCGAGCTGATGCAAACAAGCAAGCTCACCTCAACTGGTGCCGGCAAAGCCTCCAAGGTCAAGGGCAAGGGCAGGAGCATCAAGTAACAATCAGAGCACTTACCTATCTATATTGGCGGCGCACAACTACACAACGCCGGCATTCCACCTAATCCCTGGCGCATCATGGATGCCACGCGCCCATGGAATCCTCACTACCACACCATCATGACCATCTACTGTCTAACGTACTGACACCCACCTCAACGTCTCAAACCACGATATACACACACAAACACATTAACCGCGTTTACGAGCATCTGCATAGCGGCACAGGTCCAGGAAACCGGCGTTCATCCTTCGATTTCAATTCAGCATACAGCTTCTGTCTTACCACCTTTGGCAACCGTGCAGACCAAGCTAGCTCCCTTTTGCGAATATACCACGGGCACTTTGCTCACGCCCATCATCACTGGCCTTGACATTCTTCCGCCTATACCACAGGCTCATGGCGACTATGGCGTTACTGGAGTCTTTTGGAAATCCATTTGGAAATTCATACCGTGGCACTTGTTGCATGGTACGCGAATCAATCGTTCGGCTGCTATTGGAGGTACATCATTTTCGTCTTTGCAGCCTATAGCTGTAGTATCTGACCATTGTTGTCGGAAGCTCGGCGCTATGTAAGGCTTTTTTTTGGGAAAAGCGGAAAAGTAGAAGCAGTGTTACTCGATGAAGAACTTGCAGTTCAATCTTCCCATACAATGTTATCGTACCACCTTATTGCGATCTTGGTCCTGTCGCGGATTGCCATTGGTACATGTAAAGCAGCCCAATGCACATATTAATCTTGTCTAGGTAGTACCCTGTATCGTTACCCAAATACGGTGAGCAGATGACCCCGTTTCAGGCCGTCGTCGGAACCCATCCACCACAAGGCTGAACCCAACGATCCCACCGTCGGATTCCGCCCGTAGCCCGTAGCGAAGGGAAGCAAGAAGAAAAAAAAACTCCTTCCCGTCAAGACCCGCTCATGCCCCCCCTCGTGACAGCCGCCACGCAGTTACCACTAAGCTCAAAAGAACCATTCCCGGACTCCGGCACCTCTTTCAAGCGAACTCTACCTATAATGCTGCCGATATCCTCATTATTAAATAAAGAAAAAAAAAGTCACGGCTTTTTCTTTCTTACCAGCTGGCGTGTGTCCACGATTCGTGTCTGTGCATGGGTTTTATATACTAGCCGACGACGTGCTGCGCTGTTTTTTTTATACGAAGAAAGTCAATTGTCCAAGCACACGTACGTACCTAGTCAAAGTACACTAGGTAACGGAGTGGAGCCGGCTACCCGTTCTGGTGCATGCGGGTGGGTAAATTTGGGCAAGTGCAGGCTGCCGATTTGGGACCGGGAGCTGCGTAGATGGATGGGGAGGATAAGGCAAAAAAAGAAAAAAGAGTTGGGAACATAGTTTCGGTGGGATGGGAGCGGTGCAGATGAAGAAACGTGTTGTGGAAGGGGGGACAGTTTTCTTTTCTGGTGGGGGGGAATCATGGCGGGCTCACGTACTTTTTTTCTGAGCGCAGGCTGGGGACTCGGAGCTGGGTGGGGGCAGCGGGGGGGGGGGGGAGTGCGACTCGCAGACGCGCACGCGCAAAACTAATGCAATCAGATAGATGCATATGTCTGGCTTCCACTTTAATCACCACTCGAGTCGCCCTGCGAGCTGCAAGGTATATCAGAACACGCAAGCAACGCTTGCAAACCTTCTCCCAAGCTATACCCCTCCCCTTCGGTCCTCAGTTCCGACCCTGCACAGAAGAATACGAAAAGAGGGGGGACGTTGGGAATGGTCAAGACTCAAGAGATGCCTTGTCCCACTACCGAAACAGTACAGCCATGCATCAATCCACCACGTGGCTATGCTTGCTACATCACCTGTCTGTGGGGAGGGAACCTTGCAGATGACGAATGGCAGACTTTTGCGAAGAGAGAAAAGGAGCCATTCAGAACCATAAAAAGGTTGGAATCTTCTTTGTCAAATTCGACTAAGTGTACACAAAATACAGGATGCCGCATCGCTCACAGCTCGCACATTCCTCGCTTCTAATCACGCGCAATGCACAGTCTATGATATCATCCGGCTCATGTCGTTCCTGATGCGGTTGTAATCCAAAAGACCCTCAATCTGTCCTACCGCCGAGATGGCCACGTCCTTGTCCCAGAGCCTGTTCTTCGCGAACTGCATGACATCCTTCTCTGTGATACGACCGACGACGCGCTCAACCTCCTCGGGTGATAACCGGCGGCCAGTGGTGACGATCTGGCGACCAATGTCTTCAGCGACGGCGGTGGTGCCATCAAGGGCGAGGAGGATGGAAGCCTTGAGTTGGGCCTTGGCGCGCTCAACCTCGGCGGCGGTGACATTCATGGATAGACGGCTCCATTCACGGAGGGTAAAGTGGACGAGATCATCGAGCTGGGTCAGGTTAGAGCTCGTCATGTAGATACCCCAGAGACTGTCATTTGTTAGCGGATAAAAGTGGTCTAGTCGATCTACGGAGACCTACCCGGTGTCTGAATAGCTGGTGGAGAAGCTCATGAAGCTGTTGGCCAGGGCATTCTGCGAAATAAAGTTGCTGAGCTTGCTACCAAGGTAGTCGGAAGTGCCCATGGTGCGGTCCCAGTTACCAACAATAGCCTGTGTTACCAAAGCGGTGAAGTAATCGGGATCGCTCCAGCTAACACCCTCAACAGCAATAGCGATGTTGGCAGTGCCCATGGTGTCATCACGGAGACGGACCTCGGAGCCGACGAAGTCGGGCCTCGCCTTCTGCTCAGCGGCGATGGACTTGGACGAGTAGTCATGGGGCTCGGAGGGGAGGCTGGCGAAGTACTTCTCGGCGAGGTCAACCAGTTGCTCGTGGGGAATGCCGCCAGCGCCCACGAGGACCATGCGGTCAGCGGTGTAGTTGGTCTTGATGTAGTTCTCGAGATCGGTGCGCTGTATGCTCTGGATGTTCTCCTTGGGCCCGAGGATGGTCCGTCCGAGGGGCTGGCCCTGGAAAGCGGTGGCGTGCAGGTGGTCGAAGACAACCTCCTCCAGCTGCTTGTCCACCTCTTCCTGCTCGCGCAGAATTACATCACGCTCGCGCTCGATGGCCTGGGGCTCGAGCTTGGAGTTCTGGAGGATGTCGGAGAGGATGTCGACGGCGGCCGGGACGTCCTTGTTGAAGGCCTTGGCGTAGTAGACGGTGTTTTCGCGCTGTCACTCCATCAACATGCGTGCCATGTAGCGTTCTGCACGACGTGGACGTACCGAAGTGTAGGCATTGAGGTGTCCGCCCATGTTCTCAATCTCAAGCTCCAATTGCTGCTGGGTGCGCTTCTGGGTGCCCTGTCCTGTGCATCAGCGTTCCCGTCCTCAGGCTTGGCCAGGGCGGTGTCGGTACCTTGAAAGCCAAGTGCTCGAGGAAGTGGGCAGTTCCGTTCGTCTTGTCCGTCTCTGCGCGGCTGCCTGCGTCGATCCAAACACCGACCGTCGATGTCTGGGCCCACGGGGAGTGCTCGGTAGCAATCTGCGCAGAGGGGTCA
Source organism: Decorospora gaudefroyi (assembly GCA_010015605.1). NCBI lineage: Eukaryota > Fungi > Ascomycota > Dothideomycetes > Pleosporales > Pleosporaceae > Decorospora > Decorospora gaudefroyi. The sequence goes on from ML975367.1 coordinate 42,455, forward strand.
ATTGCAGTCCTGATAGCGGCTAGCGTGTCCGGCATACCGTGAAGCCATTTCCGAGCGTCGTCGACTCCGTCTTCGCGCCGTAGGCAACGGGCGTCGCCAGTCCGCGGGTCAAAGGTGAGGCTCTCGACGACTTGACGGCGTGGATGGCGGCGCGAGAGCGCATGCCCTGCTGCAGGTTGAGAGCGAGCCGCCGGGAAGCCATTGCGTCTGCTTCGCTATACCGGGGGAGGCGGGGGGGATGGTGATGGGGCGGTGATGGGGGTGGGTTGTGGTACGTCGAGCTGCAGCTTGGCTACGATGAGGTCGATGGGGTGTGTGAAATCTGCTGGCGGGACTTTCCGGCTCCGACCGCGGGCCAATGAGGGCGCGAGGGACGTCAGCACTCTCATCCGAGGCATAGTCAACTGTCATTGTCGTCGCCATCCATGGCCACGGCGACTTGACCACCACGACCACGACCACCTCTCGGCACCCGCACGCAACGAAAGACTGCAATGGCCTCCATCATGCGTCCCGGCGTCCTCAGGCAAGCGTGCACCAAGCCCGCCGCCTCGCAGCGCATGCTGTCGACCTTCACGAGCTCCGCCCGCAACCGCCCGCTCGGCCAGCAGCTGCGACCGGCCTTCCAGCGCGCCTCCATTCCCCAGTCAACACGCATTGCCGCCTTCCATGCCACGCAGCGCAACCAGCTCCTGCCTGCGCTGCCCCAGAAGGTGGTAGGCACGACCAATGACCCGACCCCGGTACCCGACCCAGACTATGCCCACGGCAGCTACCACTGGAGCTTCGAGAGGTATGGAGCAAGCACTCTCTATTCTATGCAAACGACGGATCCACCACGAGGTGGCTAGGCATACGCTTTACGCCGTGTTGACATCATATACAGGATCATCTCTGCCGGTCTCGTGCCGTTGACCATTGCGCCCTTCGCTGCTGGCTCGCTCAATCCCGTCACCGACTCCATCCTCTGTGCTCTCCTCGTAGTCCACTCACACATCGGCTTTGAGTATGGCAACACTCAATATACACACAAATGCCTACAAGCCTACTGACACTCGACAGGTCGTCCATCATCGACTACTTCCCAAAGTCCCGCGTTCCCCTCGTCCGCGCCAGCCTCATGTGGGCCCTCCGTATTTCGACCGTCGCCGTCGGTCTCGCCCTATACTCTTTCGAGACCAACGACGTTGGCGTCACTGAAGCGGTGTTGAGGTTGTGGCACGCATAGCCTGGAGCAGGGTTATGTAAAACAAATGCAACGACGGTATATTTCCCCCTTTGAAGCGTATGTATGTTCTCTGAAGGTCCAAGGCGATAGAGTGAGAATCAAACACACTGCAACATGCTAGAAGCCCGAACCATGTGGCTGCTGTACAGTGGTAGTTGTCATTGTCGCGGTGGGGGTTATCTCTGTGTCTCGATTGACAGATGTGGAACCAAATCGCGATAAAAGTCAGTTCTAGCCTGGGACACAACAAATACAAGCTGCTTCGTACCTAGGCAGCTAGGTTCTACCGTATATAGTCTGTTCTACAAGAACTATATTAGGCCCAATGGGGAAGGTGGTGCGATCCTTTCAGATGAGAACTACGGGGCGATTTCTGAACGTCAACCTAGCTGTTACTGATCGTCAACCCACCTACTATCTAGCCCAAACCGTATCCCACGAGATTTGATAGACAGAATGTTCGCCGGAGGTGATTGTCAGATTGTTTGTGAGTTCTGTATAGTTATATATATATATAGTGCTAATCTCAGCTAACCTCTTGGTGTTGTAGTTGCTACCCACGATCGAGGCATTGCGCAAAGTGTTGGGGATGCAGATTGCTAACAAATTGGTATCGGAGAGGCATCTCATAAGCTCCTCACGAAGATGGAACCGATGCCAAGATATATTGGGTGGGTCGAACAGTACCCACCGTCGCCTTCCTATCCATCCGAAAGGATCGCACCACCTTCCCCATTGAGACTAGCATAATTCTTGTAGAACAGTAGGTACGTCTTTGGCGCGTGGCGGAGAAAACGCGCTAGTGAAGCTGGGACCACCTGGGCACCGCGGTATCGACCCTGACATTGAAGATTCACCAGGAAAGGCGCCTGTTCCTGTTCCAACAGATGCTTTCGCCTCTCTTCGCATATTCCACGCAATGACGAGCATCGACGACCTCTTCAAGAGCGTAAACCGCTCGACCAAGCGCAAGTTCGAGAACCCAAACGAAGCCGACCCGACGCAATCCTACAAGTCCCCCAGGCTCAATGTGGCCAGCCATGGCAAAGGACCAGCGCAAGCCTCCGTGGCCGACGAAGACGACGGCGAGGACGAGGCCGGCCCCTCTTTACCGCCCGGCTCCGACGATGGGCCCGGCGACGACGATGAGGGACGATTCTTTGGCGACGGCCTGGACGAGAATGCACGGGATGCAATGGAATATATAGACGCACAGGACGGCGAGGACGCTATACGAGAAGAGAAGTATGACGTGGCGTGGGTCCGCAAACTGGCGCTCAACTTTGACAAGAAGGTCAACAAGAATGCATCGCTGCGCGCAAAGTACGAAGACGACCCGACCAAGTTCATGGAGTCAGAAGGCGATTTAGACGAGGGTATCAAGGCCCTCAGCATACTATCCGAACACCCGGAGCTATACGAAGAATTCGCGAAGAGCACCGCGGCCTCCAAATTGGTCCAGCTACTGGCGCACGAGAATACAGACATCGCAATTGCAGCCACCGAGATGATATCCGAGCTCACCGATGACGACGTAACGGCAGAGCCGGATCAGTGGGATGCCTTAGTCACCACCTTCACCGAGGCCGACTTGCTGAGCCTGCTCATATCCAACTTCTCCCGTTTCAACGAAAGCGATGAAGCTGATGTGTCCGGCGTCTACCACTCGCTCAGCGTCATCGAGAACCTACTCTCGCAGCCCTCAAATACAGACTCAATAGGCAGTCAAACCACATTTGTGAAATGGCTGCTGGACCGTATACAGAAACCTGAGAAGCCTACCTCACAGAACAAACAATACGCCTCCGAGATACTCTCCATCCTCACACACGCCTCGCGACCGAACCGAATCCAAATAGCCGAAGCAAATGGTGTCGACATATTCCTCACAAGCCTTGCGCCCTATCGACGAGACGATCCGGACAAGGACAGCAATGAGGAGGAATACATGGAGAATCTATTCAACTGTCTGTCATCAGTGACGGAGGAGCCCAGCGGAAAGACAAGGTTTCTCGAGGCCGAGGGTGTAGAGCTATGTCTGCTCTTTGTCAGAGATGGCAAGACGAGCAAGAGCCGGGCACTCAAGGTGCTAGACCACGCATGCGGATACGCAGAAGAAGCACCCCCAGAACCAGCACGAACCAACGGCACAAGCTCGAAAATAGAAGCCCCGGCAGAAGAGCCTCAGGCATCCAGCGCAATGGCCGTCTGCGACAAGGTCGTCGAATCCCGCGGTCTCAAGCCCATCTTCAGCACCTTTATGAAGATCAAGAAACCCGATCCCGAACAGACCGAACACATCCTGGGCATATTTGCCTCCCTCTTGCGCTCGTTACCCGGTAACTCCGATTCCCGCTTCCGGCTTCTCGCCAAATTCCTAGAAAAGGACTATGAAAAGATCACCAAGCTCGTTACATTACGGAGAGGGTATGCCACGCGCCTCGCAGCCTTTGATGCAAGAATGAAAGATAGGAGGCGGGGCTTGAGTAAAGAGGAGCATGATGTTTTGGAGATGGAGAATATAGCCACGAGGTTGAGCGAGGGCTTGTACTGCCTTGAGCGGATTGATGCCGTACTTGCGTGGCTTGTGGCTGAGGATGATGGCGCGAGGAAGGCTATCATTAAGGCGTTGGCTGAGAGGGATGAAGGATTGGTGGATGTGAAGAAGACGCTGCAGGCGCAACTCAACGGAGTGATGGCAGTGGAGCCTGCGGAGAGGGAGATGTTGGAGACGCTGGTGGGCTTCTTGGATTGAGGTTGGAGGGCGGATGCTTTTTTGATTTCGTCGCTTTGTAAGACTAGGACGTTTGGTTTCAGGAACGAGGAAGAGTGGATTTTGTATGAATATCCACAATCATGTTTGCACATAATTCAAGACGTTACAACATGCTTGCAAGAGTGTAGAGAGAGGTGATTGGAGGGAAACATTTGCCTAAGCAAGGATCGTCATGATATTTCAAATAGGTAGCCTTCCACTACCTCAATAGAATCTTTTCAACCCCACGACGCGAGTCGTCTTACGCATAGCTTGGAACGTAGACATCCATGTACGAACTAAATACCCAAGGGAGTGTGTGCAAATGCTACCTAACGCCGTACGGATCTACCATACGCTGTCCTTAGTCTACCAACAGACTTCCTCAACTTATTCATCTCTTCCCTATCAAACCTGAGATAACCCCCTCTTCTCCCAACCATCAAGCCTCGTCACAATCGTTGGTTGCCGTACAACCGTCTTGTCCCTAAACATACTCAAATCCGGCCTTTGTGCCTCACTCGGCGGCGGCGGCCTGGGCGGTGCCTTGGTATATCGCGGTATCTCTGGCAGCAATACATCATCATGCTGTGGCAACGAGTTTCTTCTGGACGTTGACGGGGAATTTGGGGTCGACATGCTTGCCTGTATGGAGGTAAGCGGCTCTTTGATGATGGGTGAGGTTGCGGCGGGGGAGCCATAGGATTCGTAGGGTGTGCCGCCGATGGTGGTGCCGGACCAGTGTTTGGAGTGTCTTGGTTCGAGTTGTGGGGGTTGGGGGTGAGGGCCTTGTGGGAATTTTGCCAAGGGGGGGAGTGCGAGGCTGCAGGCTAGGAGAACGGCGAGGCTGGATTGACATTGGGTGGTGATGATGTAGGGGATTGACTCGAGTGTTGGGTCTGTGTCGGGGTTGAAGACACGTTGGAGATGGAAGAGGCGAACGATGGACGCTGCGACTAGGCTTGGATGTGTTAGTTTCAGTGGTCGCAACGATGCTATGCAGAGCTGCCTTACATCAACCGAAGTGAGAAGAATGACGTGGCGAGGAGTCTGAGATGAGAAGGTATGTGTGAGGCCCAGACGGTGTACGTCGACAAAATCACTATGGCTAAATCGAGGGCCACGTCTCCCAAGATCGCAATTCTCCAAAAGGATATCTGTGCTTTGATAAGCATAATCCATAGCACCACAAGCGTTCAGGAATTCGGAATTACCATGGGAATACAATCACTTGTCCATATCTGCCAGGGCGTCGGCATTTCGCACTGAAACACTATACCAGCCAACAAAGCAATCGTCCATAACAGTACCAGAAGACCAATAGCTACGGCGCCCACCCTTCGTAGCATCCTTCCCGCGACACGGTACAAGAACAGCAGGATCGAGCATTTGGGTATGGCAACGGCTAAGACAAATAGCATCGTGGAGACGAAGAGCTTGAGCTGTATTTGCTCAACCTCGATGGGATTCAAAAGGCATCTTTGTTTCCCAAGGCCCGAATGGACGGCCGTAGCGATGACAACAGTGCTTCCCAGAGCACACAACGAGGCGGCAACGACGATACCATCGTCCCAATGCAGGAGATGACCAAGTCGCTGCGACCTAAATCGAGAAATGGTTCGTGCTACCGTACCGAGCGCCTGCATGGAACGGTCAGTACTAGGTACAATAGAAAAGGACAAAGTTCATACCACTATGCTCGCCAGGAAGCAAGCGACCATTACCAGAATCGTGCCGTGGCTCTGAGCAGAAACGAGCTCATTCTCCTGCTGGGCTACGTTGTCGCACATTTTGAATTTTTGGCGTCCGGAGATTGCATCGAAACGAGCTTTGATTAATCTTTATCGAAATAGCATGTTGGCGGCGACATGAGAGAGTAAAAGAGGACAGTTAGTCTTGGAGCTACGGACAATTGCATGTACAGTTCGTAATGCTCCCTTAAAGTCCGAGTCACCAGACTCCTAGCGTGCCTACTGCCTGCATTCTCTTCCAGTAATTGCCTTTTGCCCCTTGAAGAGAATCCGCAGTTCGTATAGTTTCGTCTAGAGAACCTGAAATAGAAGCGGAAGGGGGTGGGATCACGGAAAGCAGCGAATGATGGAGAAGGATGGCCGGGAAGGGAGAGATGTGATGCAGATGGGTAGTACGCGTGCCTGCGTCGAGGCTGGACGGTTGTCGTCGAGCTGAGCCCAGGTCCGGAGTGTTGGGAGGCAAGACGCTGCCACAGTAGTACAGGGATGTCGCACATGGTAGCAGAAGGCTGCTCTTTCCGCGAAGCCAAGCAGACACGATAGAAGGGGGAGGTTTCATTGGAGTTTTGCAATGAAGAAAAGAAATCGTACTATTGTTTACCAGGTCGAACCTCAGCAGATGTCCCGTTCGACGTGGACGATAACAAGGTGAAGTGGGTGGTAAAGAGCCTAGAGGTGGTGATGCGTCAGGATGGCAGCCAATGGGATGATAGTGAGGGGACGGGCCGGAGTACAAGGGTAGCTTAGCGAAGTCCGACCTTATTGTTAACGCAATCGTTATCGGACCTCGGCATCTGCCGTTCCTGCTTATCGATAGCGATTCTGTGCCCACGACGCCAATGCCAAGCTTGCCTCGACTCGCATTCTTTACCAAATAGCTTGCACGCAGGAAACACCCACAATCATGGTAAGCCCGCCCCTAGTCAGCAGACACAGAAAAAAAGTCTGCCTGAAAACAAGAAGTTTAATTGCGTATAGGCACCCACAAAGAAGCGCACAAGCGCGCGCGCAAAGTTCGCCCGCGCCTCCCGCCCCACCGCCTCTACCACCGCCCTTCCTAGACCAGACGAGCGCGCCTCATTTCCGTCGTCAAAGCGCGACAAGCAAAAGATCAAGCATTCCTCCTTCGTCTCCAGAATTGAAAAGTCGTCTGCCAAGACGCAGAGGCGGCGGCGCCCCAACAAGAAGCTCGTCGCGAACCTGGAGTCGCTCGCAGACGCCCTTCCACATCTCGGAGATGAAGCAGCAGCAAAGAGCGGCATGGAGCCGGGCCAAGCGAGCATGGTACGGCCGAGCCAGGTCATGAATAGTATGAAGCCGACGCGCGGTGCCTTGAAGAGGAAGGAGAAGCTTCAGAAGGTGGAGAGGGAAAGGTTTAATGCGAATTTGGTGCAGTTGGCGAGCGGGACACAGGCTGGTGCTGCTGTGCAGGACCGGTGGGCGTTGCTGAAGAGCCATGTCCAGAGCAACATGGAGGTGAAACCCGAGTTTGCGCACCAATGAGCGCATGACTTAGCCGGTAGGGGACGAGAAGGCTGGATGCGCCATGTAGCACCACGAAAGTGACGGGATTCAGCAACACAACATTGAAACCCCTTGATACGTACCAAATGCAAGACGAAACTGCAAAACGCCTGTACAGCTAATGGGGTATCGAATGGATGACAAGCGAATGGGAAAAGGTCGCAACCCTTTCTCTCCCTCTCCCCGCGACTCCCAGAAAAAGAAAACCCTCCGAGAAAACGGAAAACCCCAGCTCAGACAACGGTAAAAGTCCGCTGAGGGTAATTATCTAGCTGCGTCATATCCCTTATATCAGGAAACCAATGCTCAAACAGCGCTTCAGCATCTTCACTCATCTCTTGCTCGACACCTTCAGGCGTACACTCATAGCACTCGAACCGGCCAACCCGGCGATACGTGTTGTTGCCTCCCAACGGCTTGAGTACGAGACCCACGATCGAGGATCGGAATGTCATGCTAACAAGCACACAAACCAGCGTTTCACCGGCCTGCAATGCGTCGTTGCCCCGCGGCGGGACAACATCAGGCGTAAAGTCGACGGCCATGCCATTCTTCGTTAGCGTGTATGATACCTGATGTTCTGGTTGTGATGATGGTGATGATGAAGACGGAGGAGGTGAGCAGTGAAACACTACCTCGGCAGCCATAGCACCAGATAGCTCCACCGGCTCGCCCATGATCGGCGACCAGGCACTCGCCCTCTTCCCTTTCGGACCAAAAGACGCTCTACACGCTAGATCCATGGCGCTGGTGTTGTCGAAGAAGATGGGTGAGCCTTCTACGCTCGCCCACGACCAGCTCGGCACGTTTTGGCCTTGGGTTAGTTTGGGGCGGCGACTGCGTGCCGCATCGTTGGGGTACCAGAGAAGACCGAGTGTGCTGAATGTCCATTGTCCTGCGATGTATCCGCTCTGGAGCGTGGGGGATAGTGCTTTGGCAATGCTGGCGATTGCGACCAGGCGGTCGCTGTCGTAGGTTAAATGCCGGGCCGTGTACTCGGTGATGATGTAGGACCATAGTTGTAGTGCTTCCTCGCGTTTACGGTGCAGATCTTGTTGTGCGCCGTTTGATAGGTTTGTGGAGGCCATTTGCGTCGTCATACTGTCCATCCGATTGTGCCCTGTGTTGCCATTGACTGGTTGGGGGCGATTGTTCGTTTCGGCGACGACTTTGCTGAACTCTTGCTTGACCTGGTCTGTGGGTCGTGAGTCGTAGGTGCTATCGTCAATTCGCCCGCATTCGCATTGGTAGCCTTCTCGGCATTCTAGTATCATTTCGCTTTTGGTGAAGTGGAGTACTCGGGGTGAAAGGAGCCGTTCGGTGTATGGCCAAGCGCGGATCAGGAGGGGTGTGTGAAGGTTTGCTTCTTCGGACATGTTGAAAGGGAGTTCCCATTCGTTCATATGTGCATTTCCGTCGAAGGGTGCTTTGAAGCTGTAATGGCTTGGCTGTTCTCGAACGTTGATCTTGTGGAGCGAGCCTTTATTGTCGGTTGCTTGGATCTTGAACGGCTGTGACTTGGGAGGAAATAGTGGTTGGCTACTGCTGTCGGACGCGGAGGTTGCGGCGATGGTCAGGAAAGCGTTGCCGAATATCTCGTCCATCTTGAGCGAGTCTTCCAGCTTCTCTTGGACGTCATCTTGAACCAAACACAGACTGTCTATCCAGAGCCAGCGGAAACCAAGTGCCCGTGTCAGGAAGACGGACTCTTGATAGGCCCTTGGCAGAGTTGAGTAGGGGATGCTCTTCTTGTGCGACTGCAGCGTAGCCAAGGTGGTTTTCGGTATGCCTTTAGCCAATCCCCATACGTGGCTCAGGGCGACATATTCGCCGTGCTCGTATCTTCTCTCCTCGCGCACGTACTCTGATTCATGCAGCCGTATGCTCTTGGAGTCGTCACCGCCGGCTAAGACGTCTAGTACGCGCTTCGGTAGCGTGGTTGGTCTACCTCGGCGACTGCATGAAGCATGATTGTCTAGGCAATTCTTAATTAGACTCCGCGATCTTGCGACAGCGGTGCTTTGCAGCGGGTTCTCTGTCATCTGCCGTCCTGGCCCAATGGCGGAGAAAGGAGACTGTCCGTCTGCGTTGATGTCAGTCCGCGCGTTCCTGCAGAGAGGCCAGGCTAGCAGTAGGCGACCGTTCCACCACCTGCACCCCGGCCATCGACCGTAGAAATCGAGTGGAACACAAGCGAGGGGCCTTGGCGCATATAACGTACCTCCGTCAGTGAAGAACTCGAGTTTGAGATCTGCATGGCCTGCGATGTGCTCGTCTTGGTCGTCTTGGCACTCGTCTCGGTCATCGGCGTCCTTCCACCGAAGCTCCACGGAGAGGTGCTCTTGAGCTTTCCTTCCTGCTCCCGGTTTTGCGTTGAATGTCTCTGCCGTCACGCGAACGTGATCTTCGTCGGTGCCTGCGAAGCGGTCGTGGTGTAAGAGGACGCCATTGAGAAGAAGCGCGCATGCGCGACAGGCGCTCGCACTTGACCTCAAAGTCGGCAGCGAGGTGCTGACCCAGAGCATTGAGTCTGTTCCATTCTCTTGTGCGCCATCCAATCCGTGGAGACGCTTCTGCAGGCCTTTGCATGTCGCGCAAACAGACACCATCGCGTCGTGTACGGGATGGGATGGGATGGGACGGGAGGCTTGGGGGTGGGAAAGGGCGATGGCGGTGGTGGGCAAGCTCCGTCGAGGAGGGGTTCAACGGCGGGGCAGGGCAGGGCCGACGTTTTAAAAGGACCTTCACTACTGGTACTGAACGCTGAACACTGAACACTGAACACTGCAACAACTGAGGACCGGCAGGTTACACTACTCCATCACCATGTCCAATGTGACCCTTTAATAACATGCATCACTAGCGAGCCGATTGGAGACGGCAGCTGACAGGCCGACGCACAGCAATCCAGACGCTTCGCCGCTACCTAGGCTTCAGGTCCCTCCCGCGCTATTAGGAAAGGTGGAAAGTTGGAAACGCTCTTTTTACAGGACGAGGAGGCGTCGTCACGCCAGTTGACAGCGCAGCGCTTGCGTGCTATCATTTGTAGAGCGCGAGAATACGGCGACGTCGCCGTCTCAAGCCCCTGGTAGCGGTCCTCTCGATCGTGTTCGCTGACGTCGAAAAGCATGACCCTGCATCTTGGACACAAAGGGCATCGAACATCTGCCGCCCATTCGGTGTCTCCCGAATCTGCGGGTCTGGGTCCAGGTAGGATGTGCTTCTTCCGAGCTGCTACTAGCCCGAGTATGGGAATATCCACACGAAACGCTTATTCCTTCTTCCGCGGCGCCAAGGGCTGAGCCGGATGACTTCTCTCCGATCTAGAAGCTCGCCTCTTCAGGCAAGCTCAGAGTAGCTTGATCGTAATGTCTTGGGCCGTAGTGGAGACCCAGGTGGACACACATGCGGCTATCTTCAGCCTGCGTGTATATGGGCAAGACATTCTGACGCTGAATCCTGCTGTAAAAACAGGTCCCACTCCGACCGTGTGCCTCTTGGTGTATATATCTAGCCGTCAGCTACCAGCTATCAACACAATAGATCCATCCATCGGTCCCAAGATACGAGGGGGGCCGGGCCCCCGGGGAGGCCAGAGGGCTGCCTAATAATAAGAAGTCGGTAGTCAGCCACAAGAAGAAGGTTACACACTTACATGGGCTAGATAGAGCCGTGCGAAGAACCAAGTCGCGTAAGGGCTTAAGTTCCGCCCCGTCATCATTCAGAATCTGGAATGATGGTCAGGGTCAACGGGACTGCCAGACAGATGTGTGCTCCTGGAGCATGAAAAGGAGCTTGTACAGCTCACATCAGTCGACCCGTGGATGCCCTAGTCTGGCTCGTGCCGGTGGCCTATAGCACATTCACCACTTTCCCTCCTTACAATATGTCATCGTCACTTGGTCTTGTACATCTCCCGTTTAGGAAGTAACAGGCTCACCGACCAATGATATCTCCCCACCGCGTCATTCGCTCGAGAGTATATGCATTCCCATCAGACCAGGAAAAGCCACAAGCGTCTTGCTGTATCCAAGAGGCTCTGCTTGGGTGAGCAAGGGGGAGCAGCCGAGTGCACGTGTTCAAGGCATCAAATCTGGCCTAGTGAGGAAAACGGGCTGGGTAGCGAGATCCCGTCCCCACATCGGGCCGCTACATCATTGATGCATCGCAGCGAGCCACGATGTAGGCTTGCCTCCAACTAACACCAATATGGCTGCAGTCATCAGCTCTCTGCGCAAGCAAATATCAACATGCGAAGCCACATTAGAAGATCTGCGTCACCAGCTGGCGGAAGCGGAGCGCATCCAACGCCAGCAACAGAAAAGTGTGCCGCAAAAGAGACCACTAGCCACGGACCCCGCCAGCCCATTGGACCATGATATGAACTTCGGTGTACCTGACGACTTCCGTTCAGAAATCTTTGCTGTCCTGAAGCAAGAAGCGAAGGCAGTAGAGGGCACCGAGTCAGAAGAGCCTTCAAGGTGGCCGCTGGAAAAGAACGAGTACAAAAGATATGGGAGACAGCTGATCATGCCGGAAGTCGGGCTGCAGGGTTAGTGCACCCCTTCAGACATCAGCAGAACCAATGTGTCTTTTGCCGAGCTCATTAACGCATAGGCCAGCTTCGCTTGAAGAAAGCCCGCATACTTGTCGTGGGAGTGGGAGGACTTGGCTGCCCTGCTGCAGCGTATCTTGTCGGAGCTGGCGTGGGCACCTTGGGTCTAGTAGATGATGATGTGGTCGAAGAATCGAATCTGCATCGACAAATTCTACATTCTACCGCAAGAGTCGGCATGACCAAGGTTCAAAGTGCCATGGTGGCTCTCAACTCGTGCGTCGTCCTTTGATATCAGCTAACAAAGTCCACTGACGATGTGAACAGACTGAATCCTAACGTCAAACTACTTCCTCACATTTCCCGCCTGACACCAGACACCGCCATTTCGACATTCAAGGACTACGATTTAGTCCTAGATTGTACCGACACACCCACATCACGCTATCTCATATCGGATACCTGTGTCCTCCTACGGAAAACCCTGGTCTCAGCATCAGCACTCCGCATTGACGGCCAACTCATGGTTCTCAATAACCCACCATCACCACCGGGGGATACTACCGGAGGCCCCTGCTACCGCTGCGTCTTTCCCAAGCCACCACCCCCAGAATCCGTCGTATCTTGCGGCGATGGTGGGATTCTAGGGCCTGTGGTTGGCGTCATGGGTATCTTGCAAGCGTTGGAAGCTATTAAAGTTCTTACACAAACACCCGCTGCGTCGAGTGTCGATCCACCAAGTCTGATCCTCTTCTCCGCTTACTCGAATCCCATGTTCCGTTCCGTACGCCTGCGGAACCGCAAAGCTAAATGCGCAGCGTGCTCCGCCCATGCAACAGTTACGCCCGAAGCGTTGGAATCTGGGAGTCTGGACTACGTCCAATTCTGCGGCAGTGTAGTTTCCAACAACGATGCCCTATTACCAGACGAACGCATCTCGGCACAAAACTATGCTCACATACGCTCGGGCGTCAACCCATTCACGGGCACAGTCTCAAGTAAGGACAGCCATATCCTAGTCGACGTACGAGAGAAGGTTCAATTCGAACTTTGCAACATTGACGGTAGTGTGAATGTACCTTTCTCTACGGTATCGAACATGCAAGGCGACGAGAACGACTGGGTCACCCAGCTCAGGAAATCCGAGAAGCCGATTTTTGTGGTCTGCAGACTGGGAAATGATTCTCAGGTTGTCGTTAAGAAGATGAAACAGCTAGGGCTTGATGCTGGGGGGAAGCGGTATATTGGTGATATTAGAGGTGGTTTGAGGGCATGGAGGCAGAGCGTGGATGTGGAATTTCCGGAATATTGAACGGTATTTTGTTCTTCATATTCTCATTTGGAAGTAAAAGTAATTTGCATCACCTCGACTGCCTCCTCGAAGTGCATGTTCGCGACGGAGACCAAGGCCGGATGGAAGCAACTACCAAGTAGAATTCACGTGTAAAGCGTCCCTGTTTTGTGTGGACGATGATGCGTTTCGCAGATTGCAGACGCGGTCGGTATATCATGGATACTGTGGATTATACGTGCATGCGCTCTTGTGTTACTCACTGTGGAATGTCTCATTTCGTGATTGGGCTTAAACCGTGTGTTCATTATATACACAGGAAGCGGTCGTTGAGACCTAGGCAAAAGTTCTCTTACACCACATAACACCTCTGTCATGCATGCTCTCTCGTTTTTCTAATCGTGTGTGAAGCTTTGCATATCCAACACATAGAGCTCATCCCAACGTCTTTCTCAACCTCCCAATTTCTACGCCCACGGCCGGTACTCCACGGTCCTCAAACCTCCAGCCCAAAAAGGCCGCTTCACATCAAAACACCGCCGCGACACGCCTTATTTACTAATATCCTCCCCCCAAACCGCCTTCGCAATCTCGACGCTCAACCTAATCTTCGCCCACTGCTCCTCCTCACTCAACTCATTCCCCTCGGCCGTAGAACTAAATCCACACTGATGACTCACACACAGCTGATCCAGTCCTTTGGGCGCCATCTCGGCCGCTTCCCTAAGCCTCTTGATAATCTCCTCCTTATCATCCAACGTATTCTTCTTACTGCTCATAACCCCCAAAACAACAATCTTGTGTTCGGGCAAGTGTCTCAGCGGGCTAAAATCGCCAGACCTCGCGTCGTCGTATTCGAGAAAGTAGGCATCCACGTTGAGTTCCTGGAAGAGGACTTCGGACACGGGCTCGTAGCCGCCGGAAGCGAACCATTTGGAGCGGTAGTTGCCGCGGCAGAGATGGATGCCGATTTTCATGTCCGCGGGGCGCTTGGAAATGGCTTTGTTGATGAGTTCGGCGTATTTTCGCGGCAGCGTCGAGAGGTCTTCGTTGCGCTCTTGCTCCGCGGCTTTGCGCATGTCTGGGTCGCAGAGGTAGGCGAGGTTCGTGTCGTCGAGCTGGACGAAGCGACAGCCGGCCTTGTAGAGGGAGTCGAGTTCCTCCTGGTACACGCGCGCGAGGTCTTCGAAGAAGACGTCTAGGTCTGGGTAGGCGCTGATATCGATGGAAGCGCGGCCACCGCGGAAGTGCACCATGGTTGGAGAGGGAATGCAAACTTTGGTGATTGCTTTTCCGCCATTGTTTTTGATCGTCTGCTCAAGGAACTCAAAGTCCTCGACTTGAATCGCCTCAGGATGACCAAGCTTTCCCTTCACAACCAGCGTTGGCGGGCTGAAGCCGTCTTTGTGCCGGATGTTTCCCACTTGGCCCTTTTCTTCGATGCCGGCGAGGTGCTTGAGGAAATCGAGATGGAAGTAGGCACGGCGGAACTCGCCGTCGGTAATGGAGCGGAGCCCGTTTTCGATTTGCTTCTTTGCTACGTCGGCAATGTGCTCATTTTCGACGCTGCGCAGCTCGTCGGCGGAGATTTCGCCGTTCGCGGCCTTAGTGCGGGCTTCGAGGACGGCTTGCGGGCGTAGGAAAGATCCAACGTGATCGGCGCGGTATACACCAGTGGGCAGAGGCATCATGTGTGGTTCTGTCCGAGGTTGGTAAGATATTCTACTGTTTGCTTGGTGAGCACTAACGGTCTGTGTGATAACTGCTGTTGTTCACTGTAGTAATACTGATGTTGCGAACAGGTCAGGTAATAAGAACAACGAGAAGATGAGAGACGCGGGACCAACACACCATCCAGTAAATTTTGTACATGGCCTCTCCGCATCGTTGCATTCCGATGGTCATGTACCTGTTCGCACCTAATCATGAAGCTACCCCACCGTGGCGCCTCGGCAGTTACAAGATTCAAAAATACGGCCAGATACGGCGTGCCGCGTCACCGATGCTGGCAGGTAGAGGGAGATCACTCCTGGGGTTGTTGGAGGGGTACAGGGTTGGAGATGACGTTTGACGGGATAGATCTAACACATTCTGGTCGAAACCCGGTCAGACCGGCTCTCAAAGTGCTGAAGAAGTGCAAGATAGGCCTGTCTGTAGTTATATGTAGAATGCAATCACACAAGTCAAACGCCTAGTATAGATCCAAAACACTCTGAGAACCTCCGCGCTGTTATGTTGCACCTTTTCTGCTCCTTAAGAGACCGGGCACACGGAAGATGTAAGCATGAATGAACAACTGGGTATGTTGAAGTCATACAGGTTGAAGGTAATTAGGTGAGACGGTAGTTGTACAGATACACAGGATGGGTTAGTGACACCAATCAACCTATGGCGCACATACCTCTCGCCATTTTCTCCCCTCGGTGATCTACGCAGCTTTTAACAGTTTCGGCTCCAGAAGTTCGCCAAACTGTCCCTCCCATAGGCCATCATCCTCATCATCGCCTTTCATCAGAAGAGCATCGGCAGCGCTATAGATGCGGTGGCCGTTGCAGTCGAACTTCTTCTCCTTTCTGGCAAGGTCGCGCGCTGCAATCTTGAGTTGTATCATGCCTGCACCGGGACCTGAGTCGCCTTCCTGCTCAACAGTGGCTGTCTTGTATACGCTGATCTCGGGGGTGACGGTGATTGGGTTAACAGTGAAGAATTTGCATACAATCACTGCACCTACTTTCATGTCGGAACAGGCAAGGTCTGGCAGTGTACTCATGTCCTGGGGCAATGGTGGTAGATCGGCTTGCGCAGCTGTCGCAACGTCCTGGCGTAGCTGGTCCTCGATAGCTGCGTTGATGACAGAATCAGGGTTCTCTGGTACTGGAGCATCGTCATAGTTCAAGATGATCTTCTCTTCCTCCTCCTCTGCTTCAGCGGGAAACGCGTCTTGCGACCCATTCTTCCTCTTCTTTTGCTTCTTCTTGGCAGCTTTATCACGCATGAGTTTACTAGCCGGGTCCCAGTGTTGCTGGAAGGGAAACGGTGGAGTACTGAGCTCAAAATCTTCATCCCAGCACTCGAACGCGGAGAGGTTGATCCGCGACTTCCAAAAGTCAGGATCTGATGCTCCCTCGGGCTCTGGGGGTTCTTCGGTCGCTGGCTTGGTTTTTGCTTTCCTGACAGCTGGCGTAGCTGCCTGATGGGCAAGAATACGGGCGATGGCCCTAGTGTCTGGTCGGATTCGTCGGGCGGAAATTCGGTCCTGTACCGGCTGCTCTTGGTTGAGTGGTGCTTGCGATGGTAACGTTTCTGGCTCGACAATTGGAGCTGGTGGTTGCATTGGCTCTGCGACTGATAGGTGCACTGTCCCGCCCTCTGGTGGCTGCATTGACTCAGCTGCGGGTGCCGTACTGTTTGAAAACTCTCCAAGCCTTGCCCTCATGACTTTAGTCCTCTGCCCAAGCTCTGTGGTATCATCTGCGCCAGCCTCGGCGGCCTCGTCCTCTTCCATTCGCCTTCTCTTTCCCAAAAGTACAGACGAGGCCGGTGAGTGTACGGGTTTCTCTACGGGCTGAGATTTGTTCTCTTGCTCGTACTCGCGCAAGTGGTCCAGCGTTGCATGTGCAGGAAGCGTGCCTGACCGCTTGAGTCTGCGCAGGCGCTTGGTTCTGATGCGCCGGGCGAGCCTGTTCCGGGCGTTCCTCAATTTTGTCTCTTCCATGCCCCTCCTGAAAGGCGAATGCTTCTGAGAGGGGATGGTTGTGGTTGTGGTTGTGGTCGTGGTCGAAGGCAAGGCCTTGGGACCATGCTTGGAGGATAGGACGTCTGGTGGATTACTGGCGTCACTATCTTCGGCTTCGCTGTCGGTGGAGGTATCCGAACCTGAGTCTGAATCCGAGTCTGAATCCGAGTCTGAACCCGAGTCTGAATCCGAATCTGAATCAGAGGCCGAGTCTGCATCAGAGTCCGAGTCTGAGTCCGAGCTGGAATCCGAATTGGAGTCGTCGGAATTTGCCGCGGAGGATGCTTGATCGTCTGCACCGGGCTCGGGCACAAAGTCATCGTCGTCTTCCTCGCTATCATCATCACGTGTAGCCGTCTCTGGCTGTACGAACTGCACCGACTTGGAGGCTTGTCGTGGCGTTGCAGTGTTGCTTCTTGGCCGTCTGTGCCCATTGACCAGCGCCGCCGTCTCGTCTTGCTCGCTGTTTGCCGTAAGCAAGCCCATGACGTCGGCCCCGTCCTCTGCCTCTGCCTCTCCCCCTCCCTCTTCCTCTCCATGGTCGAGTCGGCGTCGTTTGTGCGGCGGGATGCGTACGGCCGGACGGTTGGGCTGTCGGAGATAGGGCCGACCAAAGGGAATGCCGTCGGCAAGGTGCAGACCTCCATCTGTGATCTGGTCTCGACCGGTCAGCGTGCGAGCGCGCACCTCGGCTCTCATGAGCGGGCGGATGCTGTCAAGGTCAGAATTAGCAGCCAGGCGCGGTAAAAGGCATGTGCGAGTCCCTACGCGACGTGGTCATCCTCCTTGAGCGCATGGGTAACCGGCATGAAGTGCAGGCACTCAAAGCCGCCGACTTCGACGACATAGTGCTCCAGGCCCCAGTGCTCGGCCTCGAGCGGGATAATGTGGTTCACGTCTTCAAGCAGACGCGAAATCGTATACCCTTGTGTGCTGTTCGTCTCGGGCACGCTCCAGACTATATTGGTAGCGGGCAGCGCGTTCCTCTGCACTGTCAGTCGAAGCCGCATAATGGCGCGTTGAGTGTCCAAGAGGTTGAATGCACATGCAACATGCAACACGCGTGGCAGGGTCGTGATCGGCAACTGGAGCATCGTCATGTGATTTACCAGACTAGATCTCTTTCGGCCTAGCGCAGATGCTGGCATATGACGGCCCTTCCACACTCACCATCACTTCATCGCCACCACTACCACCACAATCACCATCACCATGCCCGTCAGTATGCCCATCAGCACCCTCAAAGGCTCCTGGAAGCGCCTCCTTACTGATGACCGATTACGGCGCTCGTCACACGTGCTCTCAGTCATCTATCAGCAAGCCTGCATCTTTGGTGGTGAGGTCAAGCCTCGAGAGCCCATAGACAATAAAGTCGACGTCGTCTCGCTGAAGCCTGGTAGCTTTGCCCCTCATCTTGCAGCCCATCAGATGGGCCATCATGGTATAGCGCTAAGAGCGCCACAGATGCAGCCAAGTTAGAGACCATGTCAGTCACCTCAGCTCCCAGTCCTAGAGTTGGAACTGCATCTGCTGTACTCAATGGCAAAATGTACATCTTCTCCGGCCGTGGTGGCATCGATATGGCTCCGATAGAAGAAGACGGCGCAGTTTGGTGCTTCGATCCAGCGAGTTCGTCGTGGTCAAAGATTATGCCAGCCGACTCTTCAGCGCCATACCCCCCTGCCAGAAGCTACCATTGCTCCACCAGCGATGGAAAAGATACCTTCTTCCTCCACGCTGGATGCCCTGAAACGGGTCGCCTCTCGGACCTATGGAAGTTCAGCATCGACCGTCGCTCATGGACCCAAGCTCCCGATGCTCCAGCACCCCAGCGCGGAGGTGCATCTATCGCTTACATTGGGGGTAAGCTCTACCGAATGAATGGCTTCGATGGCAACACGGAGCAGGGTGGCAGCATCGACATCTTCGATATCGCCAACAACACATGGTCTACCGACACCTTCAAACCAGATGGCCACAGTGGACCGGAAGCTCGGAGTGTGTGCGTCCTCCTACCACTCCACATTGCTCGCAAAGACAAGCTCCTTACCCTCTTCGGCGAACACGACCCTTCATCTCTCGGTCACGCTGGGGCCGGCAAGATGTTGAGCAACGTATGGATTTACGACATCAGCGAGAAGTGGTGGACACAACTGCATCCAGAGAGCACCGACGGTGTTCCTGATCCGCGCGGTTGGTTCGATGCCGATGTTATCAAGGCCGAGAGTGGAAGCGACAGTGTCATTATCCATGGCGGGCTTGGCGAGAACAACGAGCGACTAACTGATGTTTGGCAGCTCGTTTTCTAGACTCCGACCTATCTAATGTATCAAGTCAAAATCGACTTTTCACCCATTCTCCATATGTCTCCGATATGAGATATCATGCTCACACCGTACATGTTGCTCACATGTTCATTGCTCCTTCCAGCAATATCGCCATAGGAGAGGCCAAACAGGAATTTACAGGGATTGGTGGCTGCAAACATGCAAGTGCAGCATTATAGACACATATTCATCATCACTCTGAAACCTGCTGAGACATCGTGGTTCATACACTACGAACGATGCGCATATAACCTGGTCCATTAACTAATTTCATGACCACTTAATCCACTAAGGGACCGCGAAGCTGCCGAGAACATTATCCAACTAATACCATAACCACATGATCCTCCAAGCGAAGCTGCCAAGAACAATATCATGTCTGCCATTTCTCCTCGAGCTTTTCCTGCCTTTTTGCGGCCTTTTTCGTTGCCTTTTTTGCCCTTCTGCCTTCCATAAACCCAGCCGACCGAGCAAACACGTTATGAGAACCATCCTTTTTGCCGTCGAAGATAGCCTCGCCACCGGAAGTTTCAACCTTTGTCCGCGGCTCCTTTTGACCTTTTGACCTTTTGGTCATCTTTCCTTCCAGGTCAAGGCCGGTTGGAGCTTTTTCCCTTGAGTAGGATTTGTCTTTTCGCGACCGGGCGGTTTCTCCTTGAATTCCGTGGGCTGGGTGTATCTCTTCCACGGCTCAAGATCTTCTTCTTCGTTTGGTTGCTCATCCTCAGGCTCTTCGAAGGCTTCGTTCATGGCCATCTGAAGCTCCTCGAGCTCGTGTACAGAAATCGCGTTCATGTCTTGCATGATCCGATGTTGTTCTTCAGTGGGAATTCTTGGTTGCGAAATTCCCGAAGTACCAAACTGCTTCAGAGCAGTTAGGTAGAACTTGTTGTGACCAGCACTGAATGGATGCTGGTCACAGCCTTTTGCAGACTGCACGTTGAATAATTCGCCATGAAAGTCTAGTACGCCTCTGTTGTTCCGTGCCACCCCCGTGCAGTACGCGAGGTGAAAATGCTTTGTGTAGCAAAGCCTAGTGACTCCATGGCCTAGGGTATGGTCAGTCGTAAGCTTACAAATTTGCCTTCAGAGACTTACCACAAAAAGCGCACTCGTGGAGCTTCTTCATGTTGTGCATTGTGCGGATGTTTCTGATCCGCGGATGCCAGTTTCTCGAACTGATGTTATCCCCCCAAAGCTTCTCCACGTCAAGCTCTTGGCTCTGGGCAAGGCCATTTTGTGTCCTGGCAGTTTCTGGCTGCCCGGGTTGTGCCACGTTGAGTTGAAGAGGTGGAGTAAAGTCGAGTGAAAGACTTCACCGGGGTCTCAGATTGAGTCGGGGTCGAATATAGATGGGGTCCAAGAATATACCTGGATCTCGAGTTGGGTTGAGGTGGAATATAGAGGAAGTGTAAGAATACACCCAGTAGAAGTGGCTGATATAGGCTCTCGATCGCCTCCAGAGGCCTAAACGCGCATTGGCCTCCGCGTCCATGACAGCCTGCCGCACGGATGGGGTCGAGGGGCATTTCACGGTGACCTAGGTGATGAGTGAACTGGTATATTTGCACTTTGCCGGTCGAGGTTCGCGCACAACGCGTCGTATACTACTCCTTTTGAACGCGAGACCGCGCAATTCACGCCACGTGAGTCGTTGGCACAACCGAGTGAGAGTGATACTACCCTATAGGCACCGGCCGTTGTGTGAGGACTTGCTACTCATCAAGTCACTGTGACTACTGTTAATTCTGATGGCTCTTTTTTCCCAATAAAACTGGACTTACCTCTACCAGCCTCCACTCCTCCTACACAGTTCTCTATACTTCGTCGCCATGTGCTTGCAGTCCTCATCTGAGAGGCGCCATATACTCCGTAAAGTCTCACTCAGGTACACGTCGGGGCTCCAGTCCAGACAAATCCATTAGGAACATTGCTTCGAAATGCTATTCGCCAGGGCACCACAAAGCTTACAGATATTGCTGCAAACCTTGTGCCGCGTTTCCTGTGTCGTAAGAAGACGGCTGTTGGAGGCTCAGAGTCCAACACGGAATCTTCAGGACCATCAACTACAACTACAGAGCCTTATAGTATAGTAAGAACAAGCCGTAAACAGCTTGCTATACAAAACATAGTAAGCACCAGCCGCAAACAGCTTGCTACATCGCTCCCGGTAAGGAACCCACCCAGTGAACTCAGCAAACGTGAGCAAAACGATCGCGACTTCGCGCCCTTTCGGGCTATTCCGAACGAGCTGTTCAAGACCCAGTTACTCAAACACATCGACCCTACCCAACATTTCACCAATCCTCGAGTTCGCATCCAGCGCCGTGTCGAACGCACCAGCCACCATGTCGTGATGCTTCAATTCGGTGCAGCGAAATTTGGTATTGAGTACGTGTTCAAGATCCCAGTCACTGGTACGAAAGAGCGCTGGAATGAGGAGCACGCATACGCTATGGACTGCGAGGCCATGTTGATGAGATATATCAAAGAGAAAACCCATATCCCCGTTCCTGAGATCAAAGCGGTGGAGCTCGACGCCAAGAACGAGCTCGGCGTGCCGTATATCCTGATGAAGAAGTTGCCCGGCAAGACGGCCTACCGTGTCTAGTTTGACAGGGATGATAAAGGGAATCAGGATACAGATAGCCCATCGGAACGGACTCAGAAAAGGCGGGAGACATTATTTCGTTCACTAGCCCACTACATGGCTGAACTGCAGACACTGCAATTCGACAAGACCGGTATGCTTAACCTCGACAAGTCCGACAAGCCAGCCGTCGGCCACTTCTGGGAAACGGTCGGCGGCATCTATAAGAAGCGACAGCCAGTATCTTCTACACTCAACTTTCTATTCTCTAGAATAGAAGACCGTTGGCCCACAGATCAGACTCTCGACGACGACATCTCAGGTGCTAGCGAAGCGGAGCACACTCGGGATCTCCATCAGGACCGTGGTATGCGCAAAATCATTGAAATTATCTTCACCTCGCCTCCCTTCACACCCGCATCTACAGACGAGAAGGAGACGTTTGTAACCAGGCACCCCGACCTAGATCTCCAAAACATACTCACCGACAACCAAGGAGACGTTATCGGTATACTAGACTGGCACGAAGCCGTTACAGCACCCCGCTGCGTCGGCTACGCAGCGCTACCTCACTTCCTCACGCACGCCTGGCATCCCGGGTTCTCGCTCCAAGAACCTCCCTATTTATCCTGGACGGTGGATCATTATCGGCGCCTCTATGCCGATGCGATGAAGCAGGCTTGTGTAGACGGGAAGTACACGTACAAGTCTGCGATGTATCAGGCGGTGTATGTTAGTGTCACGCGTGGAGGCTCGGCCCCGGATGTGGTGAATAAGGTGTTGCTGCAGTTGCCTGGGCTGCGCTTGACGAATTTAAATGAGCTTCAAGAGAGAATTGGGAGGGGGTGGAAGACCGCGGAAGAGTATCTTGAGGTGGAGGTTGCGGAATTAATGGCTATGGAATCTGGATGAGGTGTTGGGAGTATCCTGTTGTTATATTTGTTTCTGCTGTACGTGTTTGAGACTAGCTAAAAATAGGTATTAAGGAGACCTCTTCTAGGAAATAGATTTTTTTAGAGAGTTGGTTTTACCAATAGGGGGTATGTCTAGGTACGCAGAATCGCGAGAAGGCCTGATTTGGAAATAGACGATTCTGATGATGTCGACCAGACGATCATATGTTATCTCGCCGAAGGCTGGAGGGGCACTTTCTTAGAGGACCAGGAAGTAGAGTGAATGTTCTACGATTAGAGCGACCCGCTAGTAGATCGCCAAGAACTCCGGAGAAGACCGCCAGTGGTGGAAATGGGACTGTGTATATTTGTATAGCCTCATGATATCATGGAACGCTAGACTAACTAATTGCGCAGTGAGTGCGTTAAGCCTCCAGCAGAGTACTTCCTATGGACCATTCTCCACCACCCAGTCAACACACGCCACTCCATCCACACAAGGCCCACCACAACACTAGGCGCAGAATACCCCACTGTTCCAATTGGTGCCTTGCTTCTTCCCTTAAACCCACCTCTTATCCCCCATTCCCCTGACGTATGCGTGCTCTAGATACCAAGCTCGGCGGAATGCGTAGCCCTAAATCCTCGCCCTAATCCATCCCCGTCCAATCTAAACTCGAATACTACGCTAGTCTTCTCTTTGATCCAACCCACGACCAGCTAGGTACATGACCCGGTTTTATCACCTCTAAGCAATACAGCCCGTACTAAAACTGCCACATTTGTGGCATTTTCATCTCAGCAGTATCACCGTACGGCGCGAACGAACTTAAAGCGAGGGGTTGACAAAGTCGACGAATAGACTGACGATAGATGCTTAGATAAAGTGGCGCTTGAGGACCTTGTGGCGCGATGTTTGAACCCTGAAGCGCGGTTGAAACGGGATATTGGAGTGCTTATCAGGGATGTGGTGGCTGGAGTAGAGGCGTTTAGGGGGGGATGATTAGAGTTACGTGGGAAGGAAGAAAGACGAGTTACCGCAATAGTGATGGATGAATTGTTGGGACGATGAAAGGTTGAAGATTGGGGGGTCGCTGGGAAGCAGAAGGAAAAAGAGGTTGGTTGCGAGGAGGGAGGAGAGTGTGTCGATGTATGCGGTTGAGGTAGGAGAAAATCTGCAGCTTTAGGAGCGATCGGCGATAGAAACGGAGACGAGAATCCTGCAGCTTTTGATCATGGCTATTAGATAGGGAGACACGAGAGGCCTATGCTAGAGTATGCCATCACCATGCTGGCACTACGGTGCTATGCTGTCCAACGTACGACCACGTGTATCCTACCTATAGCTTGGCTAACCTTACTACACCATCCATCATACTCTACCCTACATAAACAAACAATCGAACAACACACCTAGTTCGTATCTCCGGACAACCATTCGAGCACGCCTCGAAACCGTAGCAACATCGTATGAGATCTCGCGAGATCCGTTTGGATGGTCTAGGTATTCATATACCTACTGGGCCGGCCGTCGAACTTCACCATTCTTGCAGTTGCTGCTTCTATAGGCGTACCGTTTGCATCATTTTGAAAGAGACAACAGTCCACCTTCACGAATAAGCGATAAAAGCCGATTATAGCGATGTCGTTGGTAGTAACAAGGTACGTATCTTACCACTATCGGAGGATCCCAGAAACCATGTGGTCGCATGTTGTCTACGAATCGTCCGATGATAATAAGTACGCATAGCTGTTCAGTGAGCGAGGTGGCGAGAGTACAACTATAGTGAGCCATATGGTCGCCATCTAAATATCTGGAACATACGGCTATCACTCTCTCTCTCCGCGAAGCTTTAACCACTTCCGGAAACAAAGGTTTCTCTCTCCACTACCTACTACTTCGCATAAAAATCGATGAAGGGTTATTGGTAGGACAAGACAGGGTCTCGCATTCCATGGCTTTCCAAGGAGAGCCGAGTGTGATATGTATCATATCCGCAAGCCCTGCTGGCGCCAGCCCTGCTGGCGCCAGCCCTGCTGGAAGAAGCCACTGGCCTACCGCTCGAGCGCCATATGCCAGCTGATAGAGCGGGATCTTGGGACCATTTCTCACCTGCGAACATAGTCCACGGACGGTACGTGCCAGCTGTGGATTTATGTTTAGCTAATTAGTAGGCTGATCTATCACACTATTCGGAATTCGACTTCGTAGTCGCCCGCTTTGACAGGACGTTTTCTCGGCGAGTACCCGTGTTCAAGCCTGAGCGAGCGCTCTCGTCGGCGAAGAGAAGCCCGGTTTCATAGAGCGAAGTTTGTTGTGTGTCGGCACGTACCTACCGCCACCATCAGCTTGCTACTATCACGCCCCCTTCCCTTGGCAACGAGGACTCACTCCAGCCCCACCCCCAGCAACAACACGTGGTTGGGGTCTAGGCCCCAGCGAAAGCTGTATCGGGTAGGTATCACATGTTCTCTTTTGGAAATGGCAAAAATTCGCGCGGCTGCTGTCAATCACTCACGCACGGTGATATGCAGACTGGGTTCGTGGGACCAAGGGCTTTCCGGCTTCAGATATCGGTGCGGAGCGCGCACCTCCCCCCTGCCACGTTGCTATAAGTAGCCGCAGCATGCAGGGCAAAAAAAGTAAGGGTCTATGAGGTTGTTCTAGATAAGAGCCCCGTCCTCCTACACAGTAGTAAGTTGTGTGTATCTGTAGCTGCAGCTGCGTGAAATGTCAATACCGGGTTGATGCATAAAAAGACAGGGGCGCGTTTGCAAGCCGCTCAGGCTCGACATTAATAATTCGTCGTTTCTTTGTTTGTACTGACCGCCTCGTGCGCCACCCAATTTCGCGCGCCGGGTGTGGTGTAATGACGGGGAGCGAAAAAAAAGCACCGAATAGTAGAGCGTGGGTTGAAAAGAAAACGAGGTGTGGATGGAGCTAGCCAGACTGGGTGGAGCTGTCTCCGCTTATCTGGTACTGGCCGCACCGTCCGCCCTAGGTACCCACCCGTATCTACAGTGTGTGAGTATGGAACGCTAGTGGGCGCAGTGTAGAAAAGCTTTGAGGTATGGCGGGGCTTTCAGGATCATTTGCGTAGGTGGTTGATCTTGTTATCTATTTCCATTTTCCTTTTACCATCTTTTTTCTTTTGCGAAATCAAGTTTATGGCGAGGCTGAGTAAAGACGGAGCGATTAAGATTGATAACGGTGCTCGAACATGGGCTATCCCCCATGTCCAGAAGATTAGGTACAGCAGCCTTGCACACACGATGTAATAGACTACCAGAGTATCCTACTGTGTACGGAGTACAATAACTCATATTGGCTATCAGGTAGATCAAGACTATAAAGGCAATGTTCTCAGGATCATTGCGCACGGAAAACCAGCAGTAGTTACAATCTGATGGTGTGCACATGTACTGTGTATGCATGCAAAGCACGCGATAGCTGCATATCATACAAGCGGGGCAGAGAGCAAAGGATCGACCAAAGCACAGCAGTAATGCATTCAAAAATTGTTAATTAATGCGATGGTCTATTAGATGACACATATATACTAGCTCGACCCAATGTGTAGAAGATTGACGATGCATGTCAGCTCGATTCCCTGCTGGAAGCAACCAACGCCAAAGCACCTCTAGCAATGCTCTTAATGTTGGAGAATATCCTCCGTCTCCGTCAATTAATAACCCAGGTAGAACAAAGAAAAAAAGAGGCGGTGTTCGTACTTGGTACGGAACGGCTGATATGTAATAGGAAGGAAAAATGAAGATCCTAGAACAGGATGGAGACTTGGATGCGCGCGATCAAAAAAGTCGTTCAAACTAGCACTTGCCGGCCTGCCACATCTTGACGGACTTGACGGTCATACCGCGCTCGATGCCCTCGCCCCAGGTAGGAAGCCACTCGTCCTTCGCTGTAAAAATACTTAGTAAGAATGCAATAAGTGGCGTGTGTGGAGGGATGCAAACGTACCATTCCAGAAATCTCTAACAGCGAAGTCGCTGCCATCGACCCAAGGCTTTCCACCCTCACCATCGAAAAACCAGCCGTTTTGGGCACCGACCGCGACGTTCAGAATGAGGTAGAACTTTTGGTCGAAAGGCGCGTTGTCGCCGCCCTGCTTCCAGGGGTTGTCGTAAAGGGTACCGTTGCTGGTTGTCAGCGTAGCAAACTGACCCTTCTTCCAGAGCTCGTTCTTATTGGCGAACCTAAAGTACATGACCTGCTTGAGCCGGCTATCAAGGTACAGGAACAGGTATTTCTCAGTCCACTCAAGGCCAAAAGTATGGAAGGTCGAGGCAAAGTCGGTGCGGCGCAGGAACGAGGTACCGTGCGTGTGGATGTAGCCATCGTGCTGGTAGTCGGGGCCCCAGTGGAGTGTGGAGGAGACGAAGTCACGGCCTTCTGGATAAGTGTAGTTGTTACCGCGGAATTCGGCAATATCGATTTCTCCACTGCGGGGCCAGGCACCATAAACGGAATCTTCCGGCATCATCCCTAAGTCGCAGTTAGCATCTGTGGTGAGAGCAAGGTATGACAGATGAGCAACTCACAAATGGCGGGCCAGAGCCAATCGCCCTTTGCTGCTCTCGCCACCACTTCGACGCGACCATACTTGATGGACTTCTTGCCCTTGGTAGTCATGCGTGCCGAGCGTACTGGAGGAATAATCGTCCCCGTTGTCGAGTTGGACTTGACACCGCAAGACTTGTAGTCCTTTGACGTGCAAGAGCCATCGCCTGACGCCTCGGTAATGTTCAGTGTGTACCCGTTAACGAGCTGCTCCTCGGTGATGCTTGTCGTCTCGGTGGTAAGGGTGGGAACGATATGAAGGCCCTCGGCATCGACGAAACTGTTCTTGGAGTCGTCCGTTGTCCAGTCGAACTCACCGTTGCCGTAGCCGCCGGTCTAGAGCCGAGGCGTTAGCAGTTGCATGTCACGGATCTTATTAGGCTGCCTACCTGTATCTCGTAACCCCAATTGTTTGAGTCGATAGTCTGGAAGTTGTCCTCCATGACGAGGCATTGATCCGGTATTTGCGCCTCTTGCACACCAGTATACATGACGTAGCCGCTCACAGCAAGTCCAATGACGACCAGGGAGAAGGTGATCCAGTTACCGACCTTCGTCTTCTTCATTCTCGGGTCGTCAACCCATGGGTGCTCACGCCTGCGACGTCAGTCAGCTATGTGAGAATCGTGAACGGGAAGGGATGCATACTCTCCCCGAAGTCTGTAGCTCCTGAAAGGCCGTGGTTGCTTCCGGAATTCAGAGTTGCCCATTGACAGATTAGACGGATTGCTGGGGAGAAAGCCACCCGTTGTTGAGGATTCAGGACGCGTCCGTTGCGACAGACTGGCAGGTAGGGAGGGAACATCTTGCGAATAGGATGCGTGTTCCGGGGCTGCGACCGCTGGTGCCTGGTCGGATGCCTTCTTACGGCTGAAGAATGAAGGCATGTTGTGAAGTTGAACAGCGAAGGTTGCAATGCGGAGTGAGCGATGTCAAAGCAAAGTGTCGGACGCTGGGCCAGGTCGTTTATTGCCGTATGCGACCTCCGACGAGGGAGATTTGGAAAACAGACAAGATCAATAGCGGCGATGTTGTTGAGAGCTGAAGTACGGGTAGAGCAAGCCGAGGCAGCGCCGCGCTGACGTTTTGCAGAAGCCAAAAAAAAATAAAGTCAATAGGTAGTAGACAGTAGTAGACGGGTCCGTCGTCGGGAAATGCGACATGCGGCGGCTTCTGCAGGCCAGATTTAGAATTCAACAGGTTCCAAGCGCAAGTGTCGTACTGGACATGACGGTTTCTGCACGAGCAGGGGGCGGACGGGTTGTTTCAATCCAGTGGCCAGCCGGTCTTGGGAAGAGTGTGGAAGGCCACTAGCGCTCCTTTAGACGCGGGTACATCGAAGGTTGTACGATAAGCGCACGGCTAGAGTGATAGCCTTGCAGTGAGCGTGCCAGCATGCGACGCCACAAAGTCGCTTATAGGGCGGAAGGATCGCATCGGCTAGACTAAGTCTGAAGCTTGGTTGTCCGCCGACGCTACGGGATGTTGAGCCATGGTTCCCCCTTGATTAGTGCCCGGTCGATCAACAAGAAGCCGCGCGAATTGACCTGGCTCTTCCACGCTTCGGCGGATGCAGAGTTCGAAGGCATGGGTCGGTGGTGGGTCTTTGCCATGCGCATCCCGGTAGTGAATAGAATATAGAACGGTAACTACTGCAGACTGTCAAAGAGATCGGCACGTCATCCCAGACAGTAGGCATGGCGCGACAAGTTGCAGACTTTCGATATTGCAAGCTGCTCGTCCGTATCTGCACGTTGGCGGATCGATGCTGCCAGCGCGGTGGACTGGCCAATTTCTTGATTTCTGGGCCGTTCAAACGCTATCACTGACGGTGCGTCGCACCTCTGGTAGCGCCACTGGCGGTCACCACCGCTGTGTGCAGTGTGCTCGTACCTGAATCCGCTCGAAATAGCCAAGCGGGGAAAGGAGGGGCGCAGGCTGCGACGTGTGGCTGCGCAGTGGCGACCTGTGTCTGCTATCTGGTGCTCGAGCGGGTGGTGGTGAAGGATCAATATACGCGGGCGCTGCCTTGTGGTTCTAGGCATCGCAGGGGTCTTTACCTATCGCCAGCCGAGCGGGAGACTCTTCCATCTCCGTGATTGGCAGCATGGGCGGCGTGGGGTCAACCCGCCTCGCGACGTGGACAACAGGCCTCGTAAATGCAATATCCGACTTGTTGCCCTCGCCCAAATGCCCCAGGCGTGGCTTGCACGTCGTTGCCAAAAGTCTGCATACGACGCCGGTCCGTCCGGGTGTTCCAAGGCCCCAAAAGCCCGGTTCAGCAGCCCAGGATATAGAGTGCCACCAGTGGGTCCTCCTCAAATCATCCATTATTTTGCATTAGTCGCAGCAACGTGGGATGCTATGTACATACTAGGCCACTATCGCGCTACACAGCAACTGTCCGCGGAATTACAAACCTTGGCCCGTGGTGCAGTCTTCTACTCCCAGCTCCTATAGACGCCAAATAGTGGCGCCCCTCCCAGTTTAGCAGCGGCTAGGAAAACATGTTCCACATGGCTCAGGTACAAGCGTCAGAGATGCCAGGTACCCGGTTTCTAAATACCTCATTTCACTCGCCATCTCGATGGCAGTCAATAGTTCCATGATGCTGCACCGGCGAAACAAATGTTCGTCGCTCGCTAGTAACATTGCCCCGTCCCAACATTGAGACCCAGCAGGCGGGAGAGCGACCGGGGCGTGCGTGACAAGGGTTTATCAATACATGTCGGGGGTGCTAGGTGCAGCAGGTGCCCTGCAGTGCCCCCGTCGCTGAGTGGTGATCTCAGCGAGATAGTGTTTTGTGACCGACGCATTGTCCTCAATCGAGACAGTCACGTAAGGAATCTTGTTGAGCTTGGACATGCTAGACCAGGGGTGTGCCGATTATTCGATAGTGCGTAGCATGAGTGTATCTTCGAGCGAGCTGAGCCGGGTCTGTGTCTCGCGTAGTCGGAGGAATTTGTGTAGACACTACCAACTGTGCCGCCTTGATAACTGCTTCTCCTCGACCGCGCCCAGCTCTCTTTCCAGTTCCTTCACTCTTGTGCTCTTCCGTCTCTTCGCAGGGCTCACCGCCCATTCCTTCGTTTGTTGGCTTCGACTACCACCCTTTTTGTTTCTTTAGTAGATCACTCTGCTTTCCTACTGTCGTTTAGTGAAGTCTGCGTGGTCATTATCACACGCCTACCTCCTGCGACATTGCAATATGTCTTCCAATGCAAACTCCCATGATGGGGAGAGGCCCTACCTCGCGTCGAGCAGGCAGTCGTTCAGTGGCAGTGTCGCTGACTCCTCCCGCTACTCCGTACCTCCGACGCCCACAAGCCGCCCGACTATATCCCGACCCTTGACCATGAAAATCGATGAAGACTCAAGATACCGCGCCGTAAGGTCCATCAAGAGATAAGCTTCTTTGGGTAACAAAGCTGACACACCTTAGATCATTAAGCATCTCTACGCGAAGGCATGCTCGATGCGATGGATGACTTCGGGAGCCCTCGCACCAGGCTCTTGTGAAGGTGTCCTGATCCGAAAGGGTCAAGGCGAATACGTCACAGAACCCCTCGGATGCAACAAGGACCTCCTGTTTGCAGTCAAGAGGATCAATCCTGGCGTCGCCCTCACCATGAGCACCGACGGAACGCAAGCCATTTTTGATGTCCTCGAGCCCTTCGAGACGGAACTGATGTTCCAAAATGGATCTCAGATCCAGATCTTCGAATCCATGGCAGAGGTCGCCACTTCCAGCACCATCCGAAAATTCCAATACGCCGCCCTCATCCGCCAAGAGCGATTGCTGCTTGTGTGGCATGACGACCTGGGCGCCATCCTTTCTCAAGCAATGGAGGTCGAATCCAGGATCCTGGCCTTGGTATGGGGTACATCAAAGAACCCTTTCAGTGGGTTCGACAGCGCAATTCAATCAAGTGCCAACTCCACTCTTGGAGGTTCCACAGTTGACTTCGCCATGGACCCCAAGAAGGACGACGTTGAAGTCAGCGCCGAGGAGGTTGAAGGTGATGTTGAGAAAGCCGATGGGCCCAAAGAGTCTCTCGCACGTCCCCTCATCTTCACCAGCTCTATTTTCGTTGGACTTGCCCTGATCATGATCATCGTCCTCGTTATTGGTCTCGGTAACAGGGCAATCATTCTGCAGACCATGACCGATGGCTTCTACCCTCGCATCCTACTCGTCTTGACTGAGCCACTGTGGATTCTGTTGGGTCTGTTCTTCGTCATTGTCTTCATGGGTAACATCTTCGAGGTGTTCGGACCCATCACTGGTGTGAAGACAAACAGCCGGTTCCACTCCGCCATCAAGCCAAATCTCGCCCAGGCACGTGCTCTCGGGTTCACGCCCTCAACCATTACCATCCAGATGCCCATCTACACTGAGTCGCTCGAGGGCGTTGTCAAGCCCACAGTAGCCAGTTTGCAAGCAGCCATCTCTTACTACGAGTCCCGTGGCGGAACTGCGCGCATCTTCATCAACGACGACGGTATGGCGGTTCGATCGGTAGAGGACAACGAGAAGTTCCTGCGCTTCTACGAGAACAACAACATCGGGTGGGTGTCGCGCCCCAAGCACAATCACGAGGGCTTCGTCCGCCGCGGCAAGTTCAAGAAGGCTTCCAACATGAACTTTGCTCTCAACACCTCCAACCGCGTAGAGGATGTCCTTCAGTCTCTGGTGGACAACCGCTATGACAAGGGCAATGCCAACATCTCCGAGGAGGAGGAGCTCGACCTGTACAACGAGGCTCTTCAACAAGTTCTCGCCGCCGATCCCCGCGCGAAGGCTGGTGGCAATATCCGCATGGGTGAGATCATCCTCATCGTTGACTCGGATACCATCGTTCCCGAAGACTGCCTCATGTACGGTGCCGCCGAGATGTTTCTTTCGCCTGAGGTCGCTATCGTCCAGCACGCAACGGGTGTCATGCAGGTGTCTTGGGACTACTTTGAGAACGGCATCACCTACTTCACCAACCTCGTCTACACCGCTATTCGCTTCTCGGTCGGTAGTGGTGAAGTCGCTCCCTTTGTCGGACACAATGCTTTCTTGCGTTGGCAAGCTGTCCAATCTGTCGGCAACGCTCCGGAAGAAGATGGTTATGTCTGCTTCTGGTCCGAAAGCCACGTGTCCGAGGACTTCGATATCGCTCTGCGTCTTCAGATCAAGGGTAACGTCGTCCGCTTGGCCAGTTATCACGGCCGAGGCTTCAAGGAAGGAGTGTCACTCTCCATCTTCGACGAATTGGATCGATGGGAGAAGTATGCGTACGGCTGCAACGAGTTGGTCTTCAACCCCTTCCACACTTGGCTATGGAAGAGTCCATTGACTAAGCTCTTCCGCACCTTCCTTTTCTCCAACATTCAGCTCTCGTCCAAGATCTCCATTTGCGGTTACATCTTCTCATACTACGCTCTTGGATCAGCTGTTCCTCTCGGTGCTGTGAACTACTTCCTGGTTGGTTGGCTCAACGGTGAGCTCGACAAGTTCTATGTCGAGTCTTGGAAAAGTAAGTCAATGCCCCCCATCAAGCTCGGCCCCTGACTAATATGACTCCAGTCTTCATCGTCCTGATTCTCGTCTTCAATGTCATGTCCAACCTCTGCTTCGCCATTATGCGCTTCCGTATCGGTGAAGCCAGCCTCCTGGGCGCCTTCTTCGAGAATATCAAATGGATGCCTTTCTTCTGTATCTTCTTCGGCGGCGTCTCGTTCCACATCCTCTGCGCCATCTGCTCACACATGTTCTGCATCAACATGAGCTGGGGTGCCACGGCCAAGGAAAAAGACAATTCCAACTTCTTCGCGGAACTTCCCAAGATCTGGAAGCGCTTCAAGTGGATGTACATGATCATGATCGCCATGATCGCCGGCATGATCTACCTCGGAAACTTTGCGCCCCATGGGTGGGAGATTAATGGTGTCACTGCTGTCGTCCCGTAAGTACCGCCTTCTTCGCTCTCCTG
This sequence comes from Decorospora gaudefroyi, assembly GCA_010015605.1. Lineage (NCBI taxonomy): Eukaryota > Fungi > Ascomycota > Dothideomycetes > Pleosporales > Pleosporaceae > Decorospora > Decorospora gaudefroyi. The sequence continues at coordinate 75,665 of ML975367.1, forward strand.
CCGACTGATGGCTAACCATGATTAGTTGGGCCGTCACCGTCAGCATGCATTGCCTGCTACCCATCGTGCTGAACCCGTCACTGACGGTCTTCAACTACTGAGAGTGTATCATGATTTGATCGAGTTTCCTTTGTTTGAACGGACGGGCTGTCGCGGCGTTGCAAATTGGAAGCCAGTTGGCACCATGCAGGTGGTTCGGAATACATAGAGCGGTTCGCATCGCATCACGAAGGGTATCAAGCCCTCGTCGGCGCTGGTTTTAGAGTTCATAGACCTGCACTATAGGTTAATTTATAATTCACTCGTCACCCATCCGAAGCCCCCGGTACTCACTGCTTCCGTTGGTGACGCGCGCATCACGGCAGCGAGCTGGTTCTCCCGTCCTCGGCATTATCAATTTTTCTCGCCGCTCGTAGGTACGTAGCGGTGCACAGCTCGCATGCATGTTTTTTGTAGCGCGTTCCGATGGATTTGGGTTGGCAAGCCCTGGTGTTGTCCGTTGATAATATACCGGTGCGAGCGGGTCGGATCACATAGGTAGGTAGGTGGGTAGGTGGTGCCGGTAGGTAAGGCGGTGGCGACCCACCCAGGTGGCCTCGGCTTTTGGATGCGCCAGGCTGGCTGACGATGGCAGACCGATCGAATTAAGACGCGCACACACACAACCCCAATCGTACCAGCACACCATCGCTTCTCGCGCGCATTTTTTATTTCTACCTCCGTTATTTGCAGAATTCGAGCATAATGCATGATAGCGCAGCGATGATCGCCACCGTTTTGAGCCGACTTCTTTGATTCTAGGCACTCCAACGGAGCTGAATCTCATGCAACACCCATACCTAGACTTCAGCCTGGTTGCAATGGACTGTCATTCCAGACGCTTGGATGGTAAGAGGAACCATGGCTCGGTCTGTGACCGCTCCAGGGCCTATGTAGACCGTTTTGGTTGCCTCTTTCCATCCTCATGACTGACTGCGCATCATCGGGGGTGGCACTCGCGGCACGAACTACGCATCTGCACATTCGCTCAGCATACCTACAAGCTTAATCGCGAAACAGATGCCTTTGCGAAACGATGCAACCTTGGGAGGCTCTCCGCCCGCCTACCCGATAGTGTAACGTACCGTAGGTAACATCCCCTTGGCTCTGCAAATCTTCACCGCTTTTAACCTAGACAAGACCACATTTGGTGCTTCAGACAGCTGGAATGACCGAGCACGTGATCACATGCAGCGCAACGAATCCCTCCTCTATGTGGACGGGAGGACGATGGTCATCGCTATTGGGAATGCAAATCTAGTGTCAGATATCGAAGCTTTCTGCGTGCCCGCTTGGACGATTTTGGAATCGCAGTTGAATGTTCAGAAGAGGAGGGAGGTTTTGACAGAGTGTTTGGGGCGGAGCGGTAGCTACCTACGGGGGTTGCCTGGTTGGGGATGTATTTTCGAGTCACGATTTTTGACCGAGCCGCTCGACGTTGCAGTCAAGCTCGGAAGTGCGGCTCTAGGTAATGGTTGTGTGAACACCATGGGCGAGCGGGTTAGTGAGGACAATTTCTCTACTGGAGAAGGAACAATGAGTACTCCACGGATATCGCGGATGGCAGCGCGTGCGAACAATGTGGAAGACAAACTGGATTTAAGTAAGTAGCCATTACGATTTTTTTCCTAAATCAAAAGGGCCATGTCAATTCTTCAAATGCCTGAGGATAAGCTCCACCTCCGCATCCGCCTTTTCAATTATATGCTCAGAAGCATACTGCGGTTTCCAGCCTAATTCCAATCCCCGCCTCGGCTGCAGCGTGCATCTACATTCAGCATTAGCTAACTCGTCCCGAAACATCTCATCCCAACGAAAAACTTACTTCCCACCCAGCTGTACAGCAACCATCTGCTTCGGGCAGCCCAGGGCCTCCGCCATCTTCTCGAGCGCAGCGTTATCCGCTTTTTGAACTTCAGCGCTGTCAAGAACTCCGCGTTGGGTAAGAGCTTTCGCTACGGCACTGTACAAGTCGTACCAGGCTATACTCCCGGACGAGGCGAGGTAGTATCCATTCTTCCCATGGCCTGGGTTTTTACCGTTTAGTATGCTGAGGAGTAACGACATGTATAACTGGGTATTGTCGTGGATGTGGCAGACGGGCCAAGTCTAAATAGACATTAGCGCAGCTGGGTCCAAAAAGGTGTGGCAGTGTTGGTGAGGAGACCTACTGCGCCTTCAGGGTTGATGTCGTACATTCTGCCAACTCCCTTTGCGGCCTTGATGACTGCGGTGGTTTGAATGGATATCTTGTTTCCGAAACCTTGGCCTTCGCCGTAGACGATACATGGGATGAAGATGTAGCTACGGACACCGAGGTTTTCAGCAGTTTCGATAATGGTATTGTTCGTGTTCGTAGCCTATCATACTGTCATTCGTGGCACTTGGAGAGACTGTGAGATGTTGATGAGGTGCCCTATGAGCTGTTCCTTTGCAACGCAAACTATTACCACACAACGCACCTGTTTCAAAAATGCATGCGGAGACTCGGCATCCTTCTGCATCCTATACAACCCCGGCTCATCATCTGACAGCGCATGATCCGTTGGCAACCCGGCATGCTCACTGAAAATTTTCGCTCCACTCGTATGCAAGAAATGCACATCCAACCCTGTCTGCTTCTTCACCTCTGCCAGCGCTTTGATCATCGGAATTTGCATGTTAGGTTTCATTGCGTCAACCAGGAAGAAGATGATCGTTATCTGTCTCTCCACAATACTCCTGGCAACACTCTGTTCGTCTTCGAAATCGATGAATAGGGGCTCAGCACCATAACTTTTGACGGCTTCTGCTTGCGCCTTGGATCGGACAAGGGCGTAGAGAGTCTTGTGGCTTGGGAGCGAGGTATCGTGTAGTCGGGCGAGGAGAGAGCCGCCTAGGTAGCCGGAGGCACCGGTTGTGAGGATGGAGCCAGACATGGTGAGGAGTAGTGCTCGGAGTTTGATGGGAAAAACTGTGTACTTTCATTGAGTTCTTCTACTATCTATAGAAAGGTGAAGATGGCTGCTGCTTTGTATAGACTTGATCGGTAGTCGGGCGATTGAACATCCCGAGTGACGTCATAATTGCATTGCCGTCTCGTGCGGCACACGTCTTCGGTTGCTGATTTAAGGGAGAAAGGCTAATTCTGCAGCTGAGCGCTCTTGCTGGATTGAGCGGGAATTTACCGGGTCGTTCTTCTGCGAGTTTAGAAGGCAGGCACAAAAGCCTATTCAAAGAGAGTAATGCCGTCTCTTCAGCCGTCTGGCTTGCCAAGGCTGCCTGAACTAGATGCATTGATCTCAACAGAGCCCTCATAGTCAGGCGACATTGCACCTGCATAGTATCGTCGTCAGGTAAGATAAGCTCATACGAAGAGCTAGGAACTCCCTCATGGCCATATTCGAAGTTGGGAGGAAGATGTGATTGGATCGGACTATCCTCCAAATGAACAAAGCTGCTCAAAGTACTCAATCCTTGATAGTCAAGAGCTTGTGGAGGTCGAGATCCTATGACAGATGATGAAGTTGTCAGCTGGCTGGTGACAAGAAGACGACTCGATGACAAAAAGCAGTCCTTTTGCCAGTCATCTCTACGCTCCGTATACTTCGCTTCTAGGTTATAGTAATTAGAAAAGCGTGAAGAGAAGCTGAAGAAGGAAGGAAGGAGCAAGGGAGATGATAGTAGGAGGTCACGGAAGGGGAACGGAAAGCCGGAAAGCCGGAAAGCCGGAAGTCCGAGAACAGCAGTAACGTGGCGACGCTAGTAGGGAAGGATGATGGTATAGCTCAGCACGATGGTAACGCTGCGTGCATCAGAGAGGGTTGATGATGATGATGCGTAGATAGTTTGGCAGATGTGCGTAGTGAGTGAGATGGCGCGCACGTGAAGGAAGACGCACTGCACAGTAGAGCAACCAGGTAGCGGGGTCCGGGGTCGCGTCAGCGAGTGAAGACGCTTGATTCACCCTGCGTCCAGTGTGTGGCTCAGCGGATAGAAATGACATGGTGACAGGCAGCAGGCTTGATTTCGTGGCCGGCGGCACGGTAGCGAAATCAGCCGTAGGGTAAGGCGCAGTATGGGGAGCAGTCGGCGTCGTATACACAGTGCAGCGCCAGCTTTGGTGTCTCAGGTCTAGGCCAGCTCGTCTAACAGGACTCTAAGTGGTGCAGTCGCAGTGAATGAGCCGCACGCCTCTCGACTGACGTCTCATGATGGAGCAGTCTGTCTCTGCCTGCTCCTCTTATCTACGGAGTACTGTGCCACTGGATTGCGTGTAGACTAGTCGTGCCGCGTTTCCAAGCGGGGTGAAGAGGAGGAGCGGACGGCACGGCAATGGTGCGCGCGCCGTGGTTCTGCAAGCGGTGAGGCTCTCGCAGCCACTCGTATGCGTGAGGTATGCGAGGGCGCGGTATCGTGGGGCTTATCTTGTTCCAAATAGAAGACGGCGACTCCGCTCCAGCCGTAGCTCGTCTCTCACCACTTTCCGTCGACGCATATAATAAGCATCCGCCGACGCCCAATCGCTGGCGGGCGTCTCGACTCTCGACTCTCGGGTGCCAGTGGTGATGGGTGCACGGTGAACTGGATCGTGATGCTCCGCGCCCTCTCATCACGCCAGGCAACGTAATCGACCATCGCTGATCGGCTATCTATTACTCCTAGCTTGGGCGCTCCCCGACGCGCTTGACACAGTCCTTTCGTCACCACGGCTGGGTGCGAGAGCGAGTGCAAGCGCGACGTGTGCGAGTCCCGGACATCGCTGCACATACACAGTAGCTACACTGTACACATCATTGTATCTGCCACCTATCTACTATTCACTGGACATGTACCGGTAACACGGGGAGCACACGGCCGCCTCTGCACCTCGGGACTTCTCACCCACCATGCCCAGCAGACAGACGCCGTCGACGACGACTGCGCGACTGCACAAACGCGCACACTCGGCCTCGGCCGCTGCCACGACGCTCTGCAGTCCGCTCAGCCCCGTGGCCGACTACGACGCTGCCTTTCGCTTTGACCGCGCAGACGGCGCCGACACGCCCACGGGGTACGGGGGGGAGTCGTGGAGAGAAACAACACGGCCCATGCCCGCCGCCGCCTCGTCGTCGTCGCACACCCACGCGCACCCGCTCAAGATCAAGCCCTATCTGCGCAAGCTCTCGTCCAAGGACAGCAGCGGGCTCGACCTGTCGCGACCCGCCGCAGAGAACGACCTGGCCGGGCTGGGCATCTCAGACTACGGCGGCTATCCACGCTCCTCGCTCTCCGACGTGACCTTTACGCCCGTCAACGGCCGCCATCGACACCACCGCCACGACCGCTCCTCGTCCAACACCTCGCAGTTCTCCACCTCCTCGGGCCTGCAGCGACCGACGCCCCTGCCCGCGGTCCGCCCGACGCCGCAGCCGTACTCACCGCCCCCCATCCTCCAACAAGCCAAGTCGTCGCCGCCATCCGTCCTGGGCAGCGAGAACGAGAACGAGAACGAGGGCGAGGGCGAGGGCGATGATATCATGGGTGATGCCGCACGCCGATCTGGTTCCCTTTCGTCGGCGCAGGGTACATCCCTACGCATCCACACCAACACCTCGTCGACGCGCCTCGCCGGCAGCTACTCGCAGTCGTCGGTCTCGCTCACGTCGCCCATCGTAGCGCCTGTGCGGGCGCGCGGTGACACGCTCAAGTCGGCGGATACGGCCACGTCGCCCAGCTCGCGCACCTCGCTCGACCAGACATACCGCTTCATCCGGGGCGGACGCGATTCGCCCGTCGATGCTGCCGCGCGCGCTGCCTCGATCCGGGCTGCGCGGCTGAAGTTTGAGGAGGAGCAGCGGGCCAAGGCGCGCAAATACGAGAAAGTAGCACACAAGCAGCAAGAGCGCGACTACCGCAAGCAGCTGAAGAAGGAAGACCATCAGCGCCGCAGGTCCGAGACGCTCGATCGGGCCGAAGTGAAGCGCTCGCGCACCCTATCCGACGACTGCGAGAGGACACCGCGGCCTTCGGTCGGCGGCCGGCAATACTCGGATCATCGCGAGGCGCACTCGCACTCGCTCCCCAAGCTTGTCACCACCGTCGATCCCGAGAAGGCGATCTCGGCCAGCGCAGCGCCCAAAGTGACCAAGAGTCGCGCGGCAAAGGGAAGGTGGCTGCGCTTCATCACCTGGTTCAGGACGAGGCTGCTGCGCATGTCTGGGAAATAGTGTGTCTGTCTGTCTGTGTCTGTCTGTGTGATACCCCGATCGTACCCAAGCTTCTTGTTTTTATTTTTATTTTTATGTTTCTATTTTCACTTTGGTTTCTTATTTTGGTTTTAGCACGGCGTTTTGTCTTTGGTGGTTACGGCTGTTTATGATTCACGCCTCTCCATGGTTGTGCTGCATATTCGGCGGGCATTGGGAGGGATGTGGGATCTGACGACACGGCGTGTCTTTGGAGGGACCTGCACAGGCGTTTACTGTTGTGTACCTACGCGCCGGGCAACCAGGCCTGGCCAATTAACGTGACGATTTATTACTACTGTGTATTCATTCGCTCGCAAATCAGCCGTCACGTGACGAGCCGGACGTAAGGCTGCCAAGACGGTGGTGGCCCGAGGCCTGCGTGCGGCCGTCCATGATGCCAATGACGCCGATGCGACAAAATGTCTCCCGTGCTCCCCCCTCTCCGCCGTCATGCTCCCACGAAGCCTGCCGCGACGCGGCTCCGTCGCTCTCCGTCGCGCGCGCAGCGCCAGACAACAACGATGGGCGAGTTTTTTTAATAAACCCAAAGAGATGGGAAGGGAAGAGGACAAGCCCTTCTACCTGCAGCTCAACGAGAGCATCTACGCGCGCATCCAGAAGGAAAATGAGGAGCAGCTTGCGATCTCGTCGCTGCAGCGACGCACGGCAAGGGGCGACTTCTTCTTCAAGGTCTTCGCAGCTGTCTGCTTCTCCTTGGGCGGCTACTACTACGGCAAGCTGATCCCCAACCCGCCAGACGAAAACTCTACAGCGCCGCTCGACAAGGTCGTGCCCCCCAAGCACAAGCTCTCGGAAGCCAACATGGAAGCCGCATGGATCGACTTGCGCGACATCGTCGGCAGAGAGAACCTCAGCCTCGACAAGCACGAGCTCGAATCGCACGCGGGCTCGTCGTGGTCCTCGCACCCCTCGCAACCGGGCGACGTGCCCTACTGCGTGGTCCGGCCGGCGAGCACCCAAGAGGTCAGCGCCATCATGAAGATATGTCACGAGCGCAGGATCCCCGTCACCCCCTACAGCGGCGGCACCAGTCTCGAGGGCCACTTTGCCGCGACCAAGGGCGGCATCTGCATCGACTTCAGCCGCATGGACAACATCGTGGCCCTGCACAAGGCCGACCTGGATGTCGTCGTCCAGCCCGCCGTCGGCTGGGAACACCTCAACGACGAGCTGGCCCACCACGGCCTGTTCTTCCCGCCGGACCCGGGCCCCGGCGCCATGATCGGCGGCATGGTCGGCACCGGCTGCTCGGGCACCAACGCGTACCGCTACGGCACCATGAAGGACTGGGTCATCTCCCTCACCGTCGTGCTGGCGGACGGGACCGTCATCAAGACCCGCCAACGCCCGCGCAAGTCTTCGGCTGGCTACGACCTCACTCGCATCTTCGTCGGCAGCGAAGGCACCCTCGGCTTGGTCACCGAAGCTACCCTCAAGCTGACCGTCCTGCCGCAGCATACCAGTGTCGCCGTCTGCGCCTTCCCCTCCGTCCGCGCCGCAGCCGACTGTGTCTTCCGTGTGGTAGGCGCAGGGGTACCCATCGCCGCCATAGAGATCTTGGACGACGTCCAGATGCAGTGCATCAACGACGCAGGCCAAACCTCCAAAACCTGGAAGAATGCGCCAACGCTCTTCTTCAAGTTCTCGGGCACACCCAGCTCCGTCCAAGAGCAGGTCGGCCAAGTGCAGCGCCTAGCCAAAACCTCTGGCTCCGTGAGCTTCGAGTTCGCCAAGAGCGAGCAGGAGAAGGAAGACTTGTGGCAGGCGCGCAAAGAAGCGCTGTGGAGTGTCCTGGCCAAGAGCCAGGGCGACCCCGACATGGCCGTCTGGACCACTGACGTTGCCGTCCCCATTTCGAAACTGCCCCAGATCATTGAAGAGACCAAGGAGAAAATCCGAGAGAGCGGGCTATTGGGGAGCATAGTCGGCCACGTCGGCGACGGAAACTTCCACTCCATCATCCTCTACAACCGCAACAAGGACTTCAAGACCGCCGAACATCTTGTCCACCAAATGGTCAAGCGCGCCATCGAACTCGAGGGTACAGCGACCGGTGAACATGGTGTCGGGCTCGTCAAAAGGGATTACCTACCCCATGAAGTGGGGCAGAATACGGTGGATGCCATGAGGCAGCTAAAGAAGGCATTTGATCCGCTCTGTTTGTTGAATTGCGACAAGGTCATACGAGCTACGCTGCCGAAGGAGGGCGAGGTTACCGAGTGGTAAGGGAAAATGGCATGTATGATGACCAGGACACACCCTCCCTTTCTGTGAGCGCCTTTGTCCCACGCACGAAAGAATGGGACGGAGAATATAACAGTATCCAATGCTTGGCACGTCTAGTAGGTTCTACTTGGAGACTCTCTGGCAGAGAGTGCATGTCTGATGCCATGTTTGTCCATTCTCCCACGAGCACCCGCTATCCGCACACGCTGCCTCATAAGCCGATTGCATGCGCCACGGCCGAAGATGCGTACTGTAACGACCTTAAAATATGTGAGGAGGGGAAGGACAGCACACACAGGTGGTCGATACGAGTGAGACTATTGATTCTGCAAGGGACTGGCCGAATTTGGCACTCGCGACTAGGAATACGGTTACGATGGGCTTGATGTATTGGTCCACGCTTGCTTACTGTTAAGCCCGACGTATAATGTCGATCCAAGCGTGCCGGGACGCACGGTGTAACGGGACGCTTTCTCTTCCGGACCCTCGGGTTGTCCGTAGTGTTCTCGAATATAAACAAGTGTAATACGCATCTATTCTGCAGCTCTCGTACCCCTAGCACATTAGTCTCCGACGCCAGAAGGCGCATTGTTAACCGTGCTGTCGCTCGTTCTGTTAACGCTGTCACCGACTCTTCTTTAATACCCCCCTATTCGTTTACGATAGTATATAACTACGAAAAGCTCAGTAGGCTAGAAAGGGAGCTGATATAGCAGAGACTAAGACTGTAGTCTAAAAAGGTCGATTTAGTGTAAGAGATGTACATTCCGGCAGTTTCTCCGCGTGGACGGCAAGATCGTCAAAACACGATCCATGAGACGTGCGCTGTTAGCAGCACTTGGCATGCAGGCAGTCTGCAGTAGCGTGCTCAGATGTTGCTGTATGCTATCGTATTGAATTCGACGCTATACCAATCACAGAGATTGCTGAAAATAGCTGTGGCGCACGCTGGCGGCTTCCAATGTCCGTCTGCATTCGCACACGTGCGCTGCGCTTGACCATCTATCTCCCTTGGGCTCTTTACCGCAAGCTAGCGCCAAGGAGACCAAATTCTTGATCGATGCCGCCTCCAGTGCAGCCGTTACACAGCCTCGCGGCCGGCGTGCTGCGTGTGTGTTCAGCCATGCCTACCCCGCCTAAGCCTGATGCCGTCGCCAACCCAAGAATACAACATAGCAGTTCGTTTCAGCTTACGCCTCTCAGGAACGCATCAAGCCATCTAGAGCTGTAGAGCTATCCATTCTCCTCTCCTTACGCCGATCTCCATAGTGCACGACATAGTCACCACGCTCTCGTCCCACCAGGCCGCCACGTCGAGCCTCTCATAGCTCGTTACCACCGCATACGCGCACCACACATCCACACGAGTCGATGCGTCTTCTAAAGTACGAAGAAGACGGAGAGCTCACCATCACCGCCGACTTAGTTGGCGAGGACACAATACCACCTTATGCGATACTTTCTCACAGGTGGGGAGAAGATGCGGGGGAGTTGACCTTTGAAGATGTAGCAGGGAATGCCGGCAAGGTCCAGTCCGGCGGCAAACGGATCCCTCCGAAGATCCAGTTCTGTGGTGATCAGGCCAGACGCGACAGCCTGCAGTATTTCTGGGTCGACACTTGTTGTATCAACAAAGGAAACAAGGCCGAACACTCGCTAGCTATTCGGTCTATGTTTCGCTGGTATCGCAACGCAGCTCGCTGCTATGTCTACTTGTCAGACGTGCCTAGTTCACCTTGCGAAGGCGATGAAGAAGCGGTTCCACCGCCTTGGGAATTGGAGTTCCGGCAAAGCAAATGGTTCACGCGCGGTTGGACACTCCAGGAGCTCCTCGCGCCCAGCTCAGTCGAATTCTTCTCGTGCCAAGGGAAAAGGCTTGGTGACAAAATCTCACTCGAGCAACAGGTCCAAGAGATCACGGGCATCCCTTGCCTTGCACTAGAAGGAACTCCTCTATCTCAGTTTAGTACCAACGAGCGGTTGCAGTGGAAAGAAGGCCGGGTGACTAAACGGGACGAAGATGCGTGGTACTCGTTGTCAGGCATCTTTGATGTTGAGATAGCGCCAGCATACAGTGAAGGGGCGGCAAGCGCGTTTGGACGTCTGATGGACGAGATCAATAAGACTAAAAGATGCATTCGAGACATACGCCACACAGATCCGTGTGATGACAAGAAGCGCATCGAAGATACAAAGGGCGGACTACTAGCCGACTCCTACCGTTGGGTTCTCGACAATACCACCTTCCAGAAATGGCGAGATGAGCGAGACAGTCAGCTGCTGTGGGTAAAAGGTGACCCTGGAAAAGGTAAGACGATGCTAATCTGCGGCATTATCGACGAGCTGCAAAGTTCGATGCCTAGAACTACGCTTCTATCGTACTTCTTCTGCCAAGCAACCGACTCGCGTATTAATAGCGCCACAGCTGTGCTACGAGGGCTGCTATACATGCTTGTTAAGCAGCAACCGTCGCTTGTCTTGCACGTCCGTAAGAAACACGATCACGCAGGCAAAGCCTTGTTCGAAGACGCAAATGCCTGGGTAGCCTTGACAGAGATATGGATGGACGTGCTACAAGATCCCGGTCTGAACATCACATGTCTGATTATCGATGCGCTTGACGAGTGCGTGACCGACCTGCCGAAGCTGCTGGACTTCATCGCGAAGCAGTCTTCTATGTCTCACCGCGTCAAGTGGATTGTCTCAAGCCGTAACTGGCCTGACATTGAAACACGGCTAGACAGGGCAGGGCACAGGACGAGACTAAGCCTTGAGCTGAATGCAGAGTCAGTCGCTGCAGCAGTTGGTATCTTCATCAGCCAAAAGGTAGATCAACTAGCGCACGAGAAGCATTACAAAGAGGAGCTTCGACACGCTGTGCTCCAGCACTTGACGTCAAACGCGAACAATACCTTCCTATGGGTAGCGTTGGTGTGCCAAGACCTTGGAGTGACAGCGAGTCGGCATGTGCGGAACAAGCTAGCCTTATTCCCGCCTGGGCTAGACGCTTTGTACAAGCGGATGATGCACCAGATGGGTGAGTCGGCCGACGCCGAGGTGTGTCGCTGCGTTCTGGCTTCGACCGCGATCTTGTATCGACCTGTTACGGTCCATCAACTGGTTGCGCTCGTCGAGCAGCTTAAGGATGTTGGCGATGACGTGCGGGAGATTATTAGCCTTTGTGGATCGTTCCTTACTCTGCGAGAAGACACAGTCTACTTTGTGCATCAGTCCGCAAAGGATTTCCTCTTTGCTGAGGCATCTAGCAAGGTCTTCCCAGATGGCGCCGAGGATGTCCATCGGCTAGTGTTCGTAAACTCGCTGACGATTCTCTCCAGGACATTACACAGGGACATGTACAGCCTTAAAGCGCTAGGAGTTTCTATCGAAGACGTCGAGCCGCCTAAGTCAGACCCATTAGCAGCGTCACGCTACCCGTGCATCTACTGGATCGACCATCTATGCGACTCAAAGCCCAAGTCTTTAGCAAACAGGGTGCGTGACCTGCAAGTACTAGGCGCGGTCGACGATTTTCTAAGGAAGAATTTTCTCTACTGGCTAGAGGGGCTTAGTCTATGTAAGAGCATAGGAAAAGGCGTGGTCTCGATGGAAAAACTGTGGTCGCTAGTGCAGGTGTGTCGCACAAGATCTACATGCCTTTTGCTCGACCTAGATGCTAACACTAGCAGGAGATGTGTAACCAAGACAGACTTGCTCAGCTTGTTCAAGACGCACGGCGATTCATCATGTACCACAAAGGGGCAATCGAGGGTTACCCTCTTCAGACCTATGCATCCGCACTGCTGTTCAGTCCGACAGGTAGTCTAATTAGACAGCTGTTCCAGCACGAAGAGCCAGAAGCAATCACTATTAGGCCAGCTCTAAGCGAGGGGTGGAGCGCGTGCTTGCAGACGCTCGAGGGCCATAACAGTACTGTCAGCTCGGTGGCCTTCTCGCACGACTCGACGCGGCTGGCGTCGGCGTCCT
>ML975368.1:0-87883 GCA_010015605.1 Decorospora gaudefroyi
GTACCAAATCTCAACTCCAGGATGCACAGAACTACCAACAACACTAGCGCACACAAAACTACCGTGATAAACTGCTGTTATAAGTAGAACCTATTATGCATACAATTTTGTCTCACGACACATGTGGTTTGTAATATAAAATACACAGAAGCATAGACAACCCATAAGGTGACCACAACCTAACCCTAACCCAAGCTCCTACCACCCTAACCAAACCACAGCCCTAACGCTATGACAACCCCAACCCAACCCTAACCTACGCGCTAAGTAACCCCAACCCAACCCCAACCCAAGCTTAGGCCACCTCTAACCCAACCACAACCCGACGGTAGGTTAACCCAACCCATTTACCACCGTAATTATACGTAGTTATAACTAATTGTAATATAACTTAATAAGTTAGTGTAGTTAATAGCTAACTAGTTACAAATTATAGTATTAGAAGAATAGTTTTTATTTCTAATTTTACTACATCTAGTTAGAAATTTAAGGTAGAAATTGCTCTCTATATAGCACTAGACGGTAGACCTAAGCTTCTAGCACTTGTGCGCCTCGTAGTCTAAATTCCATATTCATCACGCTAACTTCCTCGTCTCCCTCTGCTCCATCTGCCAACGCCTTGAAAGCACTCAGAAGATCATTCTTCAAATCCTCCCAGTTCTCGATGCCCACACTCACTCGTAGCAATGTATTATCCACCTCAGTATCGCTCATCCTCCGCCACTCGATCAGACTCTCCACACCACCCAAACTGGTCGCATGATGGAACAGTCTCAGTTTACTCGGCAGGCGCCTCGCCTGCTGCATCCCTTTCATGTAGACGCTGAACACGGGACCGAAGCCGTTGGGCATCTGCTGTTTCAGCCAAGACATATCCGATTCCTGGAGACTGGCATGCGCGACCTTCGATACGACCTTCTTAACAGCTTCCTGGTCCTCGCCCTTGCTATCTAAGCAATCGTGGAGCCAGCGTACGAGGCGTTCGGCGTTGCTGGATTGACGTTGGACACGCAAGTCTAGGGTACGGAGACTTCGGACCCCTAACCATCCTTCCAAACTGCCCAGAACGCCACCGAGGAATATACGTTCGGCACGCATCGTCTTTGCTCTTTTGAGTCCCTCAGCTCCCTTGGCCGTGGCGAGGACTCCGCAGAGCATATCGCTATGTCCCCCGATATACTTGGTCCCACTGTGCATGACGACGTCTGCACCCCACTGAAACGGATCTTGTAACCCCGGCGGCGCGAACGTGGCATCGACGCTCAACAATGCCCCGCGCGCGTGTGCTCTCTTTGCGTACTTGGCAATCTCAAAAGCCTCGCCTGTGGGGTTCAACGGTGTCTCCAAGTGGACCAGGTCGCCTTTTGAGAGGCCCGCGGCGTCCCAGGTGGCGTCGTCGGCATGCAGATCTATCGTCTTGACACTGTGCATCTTCTTGTGCAGGTCGATAACACCGTGGCATCCATGATAGCCCCCACTGATGGCTATAACTTTGGGCACAATATTCACCAGCAGTGCATGGAAGGCACTCAGACCGCTCGTATAGCTAATCACATGATTCGCCAACCCATCACTGCCGTCCAATTCCTCCTCTTTTGCGGCTGGATAGATCAGTGGTGCTAAGATGGTCTCCAGGCGGTTGGTACTTGCGGATGCGAGACGTGAATATACGAGCGGTGTTGAGAGATCCATAAATTCACCATCTTCAGGAACTGGCTGGAGATGGTCTGGGTTGTGCGGGTAGCGGAATGTTGTGGATGTGTGAATTGGAGGAGCCACGTCAGTGAGAACGTTAATGCGATCATCGGCGTGAATGCCATATGTCGATGGGTGGTATTGAGGCATATCGAATGAAGTTGGATAAGTTTGGAGCTGTTGATAGCGTAGGGTGGGTGTTCGAAGTCGTCAATCTCAGTCATCCGCGGATGGTCGAGAACGTGTCGACATCACGCCCTAGCTAGGTATGCGGCCAAATTGCGGGCCAAGGCCGCAAGATCTAACGCTTCGCGCCATTTGAGTGGAGCATACCGGTAATTGTGGATATGCTGTGGAATAGTGTAAAAACAAGGGCAGTCTTAGTGCCTGGCTGAAAGCACGTGGCAATACCGGTGTATCTGTGTCTTTAACTAGCTTTTTACAGCGCGCGGACACTCTCGAGCATTCCGCTCACAGAGCATTGATGTGTATCTGGTATCATGGGAACCGACTTTTCCACTAAATAGGTAAAGCCTCTAGGGGCGGAAGTCTCACAAAATGACGAGTGCGGGGTAGGTTACCTAGAGCGTGCCCCTCCATTTGCAACATTTTTTTTGGTGGCAATGAAACACTTGCACCAGAGAGGGTGTCATGGTAGAACAAGGTCACAAGAGTTCGTTGTGCATTGCTTGTGTGAGATGTCGTTCATTCGTAGCTACTTAAAAGGACATCTGGATAATGAAGCCTCAGCCACAATTGCTACTGCAGTGGACATCTCTAGGCTCCGCGGTCGCGCTACTCGATCTCGACTGCATGTCTAGATGACGCCAGCGGCAGTGATGGTAGGTGGGCCATTCTTGTACTTGATGGTGCCGCTGCTGGAGCCGCAAGCCTCGATCGCACGGACAACCTTGTAGGAATCAACGTCACCGTCGGGAACGCCGCCGAAGACGACGTGTTTGCCGTTGAGCCACGAAGTTATGACGGTAGTGATGAAGAACTGGGAGCCATTGCTGTCATGGGTTAGCTATGCTCTGGCGTGGGAGCACCCTGGCGACGTACGTATTAGGACCAGCGTTGGCCATGGAAAGCAGGAAGGGACGGTCGTGCTTGAGCTTGAAGTTCTCGTCGGCGAACTTCTCGCCATAGATGGACTTGCCGCCAGTGCCCTAATCTGTCAGCCAGGCAGCCCCTCTCTCTGTGTCGCGTCGGAAACGTACGTTGCCGCGGGTAAAGTCGCCACCTTGCAGCATGAACTGAGGGATAACGCGGTGGAATTTTGAGCCCTGGTAGCCAAAGCCCTTCTCGCCGGTGCAGAGTGCGCGGAAGTTCTCGGCCGTCTTGGGAACGACGTCGTCGAAGAGGTCGAAGTTGACGCGGCCCTTTTGCTCTGTGAGGGGTACACAGTCAGTACGTGACGAAGCTAGCTCATGCCATGGGAGTAGCTACCTGTGACTTCACCCTCACTGGTGACGTTGCCCTCTTTGTCGACCTCGACCGTCGGGCCGGTCCAGGTGCAGTCGAAGTAAGCTTTGATGACCATGTTGTGTGCCGAGGGAGTGAAGAAGCGTTTGTGAAGGGGAGATCGAATCGTGGAGGCGCGGAAAGTCGAAGCCGACAAAGCTGGAGCTCTAGGAAGGTGGGGCATGATGCAGCGCGGGGTGTCGAGTCTAACCTGAAAGGTAGTCAGGCCATGTTTCCTGGCAGTGAATCGAGGTTGATGCAGGTGAGAGCGACGTGCTTGTTTGGTGTTTTTGGCCCGAGGCGCAGCAGCAGTCGGAAGGTAGGGCTCAGTGCGGGGATTTGTCTTACCAGCAGATTGATGGGATACTGCAAACAGCTATTGTACAACCGGACGGTCAAGTTAAATTAAACGACTACGACCGTGGCGAAGGATGCAGTTTTGGAAGGGACCGGGCCGCTCTGCAACGCGATACGCAAGACAGTTGGCTAGGATTGAAATACTCTAGCGGGCTGGCCCGAAATAGCTGTTGTAGTGGTGGGATGGAGACGAGACAAAAACTTTTGGATACCCGCGAGCTTGAGTACAAACCCCCGTTAGCGCCTTGCCCGATTCGGCACCCATGGCTCGAGTACCTCGTTGTCGTTATCAGCCAGCAGATCAATCGTCTTCGTAGACGGTCATGTCTTGCCAACGTGTTTGGAAGAAGACTGCGAAGCCATCTGGACTTGCGTAAACAGTCGTTGCACTGTGTAGGTGGAAGGAGGGCAGCTCCCCAGCTTCCATACAATCCCTGTCCGACGGGTCCGAGCTCAGTCACGTGCGCTGCGAACACCCCCCGGTCCTAGGTATCTCGCCGTGTCTTTGACCTCTCTATCTAGCGCACACGCTGCCAGCTTGGACAATAGGTTGTGCAGTACTCCCACGCCATCCGCGCCATTCTTGGTCATCTCTTCGATCCTGCTTACTAGCTCGCCGCCCTTGTGTGCACTGTCCCTTTGCGAGGCAATCCCGGGCGCCGGTCAATACCTAAGCTCAACGTTGAAGTGCTGCTACCCAAAGACAAGTCCGGCATCCACTTGCACACAGCACCACCACCCCACATACTAGCCACTCATGGATCTTAACAGTTTGAAGGACCAAGTGAGCAATCTCACGCTCTATGATCTCAAGGCGGGCTTCCGCAAAGCCCAAAATGGTACGTCGCCAAAAGGAGAGAGCCAGCTGGCGAATGCTCATAGGCCCTCTAGCGGTGATGAACTACACGGAGATGGAGGCAAAGGTCCGCGAGGCGACGAACAATGAACCATGGGGTAAGCGACAGCGTTCGCATCGCACTGGTGGTAGCTGACAGACGACAAGGTGCATCTTCGACTGCGCTGCAGGAGATCGCCAATGCCACTTTCAACTAGTAGGCGTTCGCCCCCGACGACTTGACATGCATTCACTGACATGGCCAGTCAATTGCTGAACGAGATCATGCCCATGATTTACAAGCGTTTCACCGAGAAGGCGTCGGAGGAATGGAGACAGATCTACAAGGTACTTGGGGCGCTCCTGTCCTCTCGCACGCGCTGACTGTTCAGGCTCTACAACTACTCGAATATCTAATCAAGAACGGGTCAGAACGGGTGATTGACGATGCGCGCGCCCATGTCTCCTTGCTGAAGATGCTGCGACAGTTCCACTTCATCGACCAGAACGGCAAAGATCAGGGCATCAATGTCCGGAACCGTGCCAAGGAACTCGCCGAACTTCTTAGCGATGTTGACCGTATCCGAACCGAGCGCAAGAAGGCGCGAGCGAACAGGAACAAGTTTGGCGGTGTCGAGGGCGGTGCAGGCATCGGGATGGGCGGCTTTTCGGGAAGCAGTGGCAGCGGCAGCCGATATGGCGGCTTTGGCAGCGAGTCGGCAGACTTTGGGGGTTACCGAGGGGAGGTGTACGGGGATGGCGGCGGTTTTGGGGGCAACCAAGCTGGCTTCGCCGACACTCAACAGCGACGCGACCGCTTCGACGAATACGACGAGTACGACGAGGGCGAGAGTGCGGGCCCGGCACCAGCCCGACGAAAGGAGCCCGCAGCGAGCCACCCGAGGAAGGAGGTGAAGAAGGAGGAGCCCAAGCCGAAAGCACCAGAGCCCGTGGTGGATTTGCTTGCCTGGGACGACGAACCTGCGCCAGCCTCGGGCTCAGCGGGTAAACAGCCTGTGGCTGCTGCTGCTGCTGCTGCCAGCAATGACTTTGGGGACGATGATGATTTCGACGACTTCCAGTCTGCTGCCCCTGTGGCGCCCGCCGCACCTGCAGCGAAGCCAATTGGCTCGTCGTCGGGCTTTGGCATTGCGCCACCAGCATCGACGTCTACCATCACATCATCGACGCAATTTGCGGCACCACAAGCCCAATCGGCCGCGCAAAACAACAATTTGAACAATCTTTTCGCGACCGTGTCCCCACCGCCGGCTGCGAACAAGGTCAGCGCACCTCCCTCGATGGAATCGAGCTTCGCCCAACCGCCTCAGCCGTCAGGGTACCAAGCGTCAGGCCCCAATTACTTCACGTCGGTACCGCAGCCCGCAACGCAGTCGGGCGCCTCTACGCCTTCGGTCATGTCGCCAGGTGGGCGGCTGGGCGGATCGGCTCCTAAGAAAGCTGGTGGTGACGCTTTCGCCTCGTTGCTTGCTGGTACAGCGCCGAAGAAAGCGTCAACACCCACACAAAAGGTCACCATGGGAGATTTGGCCAAGAAGAAGACTAGTGAAGGGCTCTGGGGTGCGCCTGCGCCTGCGCCTACATCCTCTTCTAGCACGCCTGCTGGCCCGCCAGCGCAGCCAGGCTCCAAGGCCGGCGGTGCTTTGGGCGATTTGCTGGGATAGACGTGCATGGCGTATTACCATGTGGAGCGAGAGGGAAGGCACAAGGCACAAGGCACAAGGCAGAAGACGAAAACAATGGACCATAGCCACCTGAAGACTATGGATATGTTACTATGTACCAGTACTGTGAAGTGTAGTGTCGCGATGGGGACCTAACGGTCGTTCTCCGCAAATGCGCCTGCTTGATTGGTTGTGTGGGTACGTGGCGAGCCCCTGCATAGGTACCGGTAATTTCCGGGCCTATGGACGTGGACGCGCCCAAATGATGTGAAGCGCACAACTCGGCCACTCGCTCCCCTCTTGCGCCCGGAGCATGCTTCAATGCAGCTCTCGCGACTTCTTTTCCGCATCGCCCTGCTGGTCTTTCCGGTAGCCATCGCCAGCACGATATGGCTGTACATGTACCCGGTCTTGCACGGATGCGCCTTTCCTGTACCCCCGCCCGTACATGCACAGTCCTTGGCGCCCTTCCGTCTTCTCTCCCTCGGTGATCCCCAACTTGAGGGCGACTCGTCGCTTCCCGACCCAAACGCGCCCGTCTTCCCCTCGGTCGTCCATCTCGTACCCCGCTTGCGTGAAGCCGGCAACTTCACCGAGAGCCGAGACATCGCCAAGGAAGCAGCAAGGGGCGTAGTGAAAGATGCGCGACGATGGGTAGAAGGCAAGAGGAAGGCCATCGATCTATGGGGCAACGACTGGTACCTCGCGCATATTGTGCGCAGCCTGCGCTGGTGGACTGCGCCCACACATGTAAGCGTGCTCGGTGACTTGCTGGGCAGTCAATGGGTTACGGATGGCGAGTTCAGCAAAAGGGCTGCGAGGTACTGGCACATTGTTATGAGGGGTTTGGAAAAGGTGCCCGACGCTGTCTATGGCGCCGACGAAGAGGGCAAGGTGGAAGCCGTGCCAGCAGAGCCGACAGCCGAACCCGCCACAGAGCGAGAGAGCCAAGAGGAAGAGGACGAGGACAAGGAAGAGGACGAGAAAGCGGAGAGAAAGCCGTTGTGGGGCGGCACTACAGAGGTCCTCGGTGCGGACAAGCGCTGGGAGAAGCGCGTCATCAACATTGTCGGCAATCATGATGTCGGCTACGCAGGAGACATCGACGAATCGCGCATCGGGCGCTTCGAACGGGCGTTTGGCAGCGTCAACTGGGACATCTGGTTCACACTGCCAGACCATTTACGTTTCAACAAGACGGCACTGCCCTCCACTACGCCCAACAGTGCGCCGGCTCTTCGTCTTGTCATCCTCAACTCAATGAACCTCGACACACCCGCCTGGTCCTCCGAGCTCCAGAGTGAGACATACGCATACGTGAACCACATCATAACGAGCTCGCTCCCAGTGGAAGACAAAACACACGCTACCATTCTCCTTACCCATATCCCCCTTGAGAAGGAAACCGGTATCTGTGTAGACAGCCCGTATTTCGATTTTTTCCAAGACGGCCAGGGAGTCAAAGAACAGAACATGCTGTCGGGCCATGCAAGCAAGATTGTCATTGAGGGCATATTCGGTATGAGTTTGAACAAAGACGCAGCAGGTGGTGGGCTCGGAAGGAGGGGTATTGTGGTCAACGGGCATGACCATGCCGGGTGCGATGTCGTGCATTATATTAGGCAGCCTGGTGTGCAGCATCTCTGTCATAAGGATCAAATGAAGAGGGAAGAAGCATACTGGCCGGCCAGTACTGCCGATGAGGCCATGATCGCTACCTCGATGGATATCGATGGCGTCGATATTAACCTTATAGTTATAAACGACACTGATGTTGAGCCCGGCTCAGGAGCCAACGAGACTGAATCCATACCTGAATCCTCAACCGAACCGCCAGCTGATCCAGCCCAAGCGCCCCCTCCCCTGCCCAGTTGGAAAGCCCGCCGTTACCCAAGTCGTCCGTTCGAGATCTCGCCAGACAACGAATGCACAAGAATCGACACCTCGCCACATATCCGCGAAATCACCCTCCGCAGTATGATGGGCGAGTTCTCGGGTTATGCAGGTTTTCTGTCTGCGTGGTTCGATGAGAACAAAGGAGAAAAGGGAGAATGGGTCTTCGAGTTCAGCACATGTGGCTTTGGTGTGCAGCATTGGTGGTGGGGCGTTCATGTTCTGGATCTGATATGCGTGGTAGCGTTGGTTGGTAGTTGTTCGGCGTATGCTTGGGAAAAATGGGTACCAGAAAAACCCCATTCAAGGCTTGATACAGACACAGGGAAGGCGTGCTCCAGGTCTGTGATCGATGCGAAAGACGCCTCGACCATAGTCCACAGCAACACGCATGGTAATACGTCGTCAGATTCGGAAGTGACGAAACGGAGGTTATAGGTTATACCGGGTACATCCAGGAAGCTGTTCCCAATATCTTTCTCGTCCGCATCGCAAAGCGAATACATACTGCCTCGATTCACATGCGACTGAATACGCGCGCAACGACAAGTGACTAGTGCCCCATTACGCAGTAAAAAACATAAGGAGGAACACCACATTTATCAGCTTGTCAAGACGCTGGAGTGTCTGATTGATTCCAAGGAGGTTGGTGAGAATTTCGTCTAGCCAACTACAGCACTCCCTGCTCGATACGACGAATAAAAGGCAGTCCTACTGTCCGTTCACCCGCATGTGCTAGATCGTAGTCTTGCTAGCAATATCCTCTCTTTATTGTTCGGGATCAGGGGTGAATCATCATTAGCGCACACGCATAGTTCTCCAATCTTGATGCGCTTGGGGCTTGGGCTAAAAGACCAGCCTCAAAAATCGATCGAGTGTCCTGTTGAGCTTCCTGGCGTGGGCGGAAATCTCATGGACTATGTTATACACCTTGTCCTTACCCAGCCGCTCGACCTCGCTATCTAGTAGCCTGACATCGCTAATTGCTATGCTTCCTAAAGCTACTGAGCACAGGTGAAGCCTACAACGTGGGAATTGAAACACGTATATCATGGGCAGATGTCACTAAAGACATTGCAATGGAACTATGACCTAAACGATTCGGTCTTTGGCATGGGGCTCCCGGTCGACCATTTCCTTTACGGCGGCATGTCAGCAGTGGAAGTAAAATACGGAGAGAAAAGGAATAGAGACCTACAATGGAAGACAGGGCTATGGAAAAACCAAGAGCCAGGTGAGGGTGTGGTTTCTATCACCGTCGACTTGCATAGGTCAGTACCATTGAAAGCAACAGTGACCTAGGTTTAGGAAAGCTAGACGTTAGTAGCCTGGAATGAGAAGTTGTGGAGGGTGGTACACGGTGGATGAAGCAAGCAACTTGCGTTTGAAGTTTTATAGAGGAGATTAGTTAGTATTAGCAACAGAGAAGTAGTTAGGGGTGAAGGCGTTTCTGATGACTGTGGTTTATGGTAGAAGACAAACGCTCGTCATACAGCAATGCTTGCTCTACCTTTGCTCCTAGATACAAATACGGACGCTCTAATAAATTCGTAACTCCGGTCACCGATCATCTTTCTCGCTGATCTAGTTCTACGGCCCGCAAACCCTTGCACTTTACCCTGACTTACCTACTCCTTAGTTAAAAGTGAAACAATATCTGGGGTTTTTACGCTCCCTCTCTCTCTCTCGCCTTCTCCTTGTGAAGAAAGATTGCTCTATGCTAGCGCACTCTTCATAGTTATATTAACTCTCTACATTCGCCTTGTAGCTTCATTCTCTCTCTCTATCCTTCACTGCATTCTTCCTTTCAAAATATCTTTTTTATCATTATGGCGAACGGCCAGCAAGAATGGAATCCTTCTCTTGTGTACCGTCCTCGACGCACAGAGAATCAAGAGCCAACAATGCTAGAGAGATATGGCGAGAGGAACATCCTTAGCTTCCTGCGAACGTACATGCCCCATCAACGCCCAGGTCACGAATTTGGACCCACGGTCGAAGCCGCGGCTCGCGTTGCCGAGAAGCTCGTAAGCTCACAACCCCCTCGCCGCCGGTAAGACTGCTGACGTGAACAAAAGGCGTTGTTCGACGAGAACGAGCTCCTCTTAGACCAGGTCATCTTTGGCATTGCCTACCCAGAACTCTGCCATGCAGGTCTCCGCGACATCGCCCAAGACCGCGAGCTCACTACCTTGCTCCTCGTTCGGCATTTCAAGAAGTTTGGTGGTCTTGTCTTGCCTCCTCTTGGGGAAGTGCGCGACCTGCAGAAGGCGCACGAGCGTGTCGTTCGCGCTGGCTTAGCCGCGGGTCGGGTGCCAAGTCCTATGGTCTACCCAATTTGGTACGTTTCTGTGAACTTTCTTGATGTACCGATGGCGTGTTTGCTGACGAATGTACAGGAGGGACCGCCAGAATACCGCTCCTTCTTCTCGTGGTACGGGCCGTGGCAATGCGAATCGTGGTGGTCGAGGTGGTGGTTTTGCTGGGCGTGGTGGTTTTGGACGTGGATGAAGGAGCTCGTGCCAAGCTCCACCCAACTTGGCCTCGGCCCCGTGACTGAAAATACGAAGTACGGTCGAGATGTCATCAGAAGAGGAGCAGCCGCATTTGTACGAGTACTACGTTGTACGCAGTAATAATAGCTTGCATTGTTGTCTTCCCATGTGTTCAATGTTCAGCCGTCTAGCCAAAAGCAGATAGCGCCGTCTAGCCAAAAGCAGGTAGCGCCGTCTAGCGTCTCTGATGACAAAGGCGAGTCGGTAGTCTGTGCGCGCACACGGAATTTCGTTAGCGAGGCGCAAACTAACTGCTGGACTGGTCGACGTCTGCGAATAATTCAGCTTCAGCGACGACGCACCTGCACCCGAACGCCCACCCGCCAAATCGCACATCCCATCCCCGCCACAATCATTCACAATGTCTGGAAAGCGCGGGTACGTCCATGCCAGGCTGGAGGAATGGCCAACCCCGCTGTCTGGATATCCGCTCACATGGCTGCAGTCGAGGTTCTACCTCCGGTAACAAGCTCAAGATGACGCTCGGTCTGCCTGTGTACGTCGACTCCCATACCATTTGCGCTGCCGATGCTTTACCCGCTTGCAACACGCGCATTCCATGGACAGGAGGAAGCAAGGCTAATGCAAGCACAGCGGCGCCGTCATGAACTGCTGCGACAACTCGGGTGCCCGCAATCTGTACATCATCTCGGTCAAGGGCATCGGTGCGCGCCTCAACCGCCTGCCCGCCGGCGGCGCCGGTGACATGGTTATGGCAACGGTCAAGAAGGGAAAGCCCGAGCTCAGGAAGAAGGTCATGCCCGCCGTCATTGTCCGCCAGAGCAAGCCGTGGAGGCGGGCCGATGGTGTCTACCTGTACTTCGAGGACAATGCCGGTGTCATTGTCAACCCCAAGGGTGAAATGAAGGGCTCTGCCATCACCGGGCCCGTCGCAAAGGAGGCAGCTGAGCTGTGGCCGGTACGTGTGACAGTCTCCCTGGGAAATGTGTGCTAACAGCGAACAGCGTATCGCCTCCAACTCCGGTGTTGTCATGTGACGTGTCTCTTTTCCTGCTTTCGATAACATTCATGGGTTCACGGGAACGGCGAAAATGCATTTACGGGGTGGAGGACTTGGGAGACCACATTGCACCCACGACTAGCAATGGCACGACCTTCACAATACCAGTAAAATGAGCATTACGAAGACCAAGACTGTACATCGCATTCGGCCTCCAGTGATGGTTGATTGAACATGGTTGCACTCGGCAGGCGCGCGGACAACGTGAGCAGTACCATTTGCTGTGCTGAAAAGTCCCTGCGGAGACACAAGCTGGAGCTATGCAGTATTATTACATGTTGAACTAAACTACGAACATCTAGAATTCGCTCTCGCCGCACGAACTGCCGTCACAAGCCAGGGCTTGGAAGTCGGCTTCCTCGACAACGTCCTGCGCCCATCGCATCTGCACCATACTCTGCCCCCCAGCCGCACGTTTCCGTCCACCTACGAATTGCAGATTCTCATTTCCAACCACTCCGTTCGCAACCGCACCATTGCTCGGCGCGCCCAGACCCTGGACTATACCGTTTCCGCCTTGCACCACATTCGAATAACTTGTCAACATCGTCTGCACGCCCGAGACAAAGTCCTGCCCGTCGAACTCGCAGTGTCCTCCCGCAGGCGTATTGTCCACCGTCTGTAGCTGATTGACTTGGTCCGCAGTCAACCCCGCATCTGCCGCGAGTTGTTCATACGCCGTGACAGCCTGCGGGATACTGCCCTGAAGCAACTGAAGTTCCGACTGCGTCGACTGGTAATGTATCCGCGTTTGACTCATGACCGTCGCCGCATTTTGGAACTGCACTTGCGGTGGCATCGCTCCGCAGTTCAACTCCACGGCGCTGTTGGCATAGTTCTGCATCTGTGCGGGAATGAAGAATCCTGACATCAACAGGCTCCCTCCACTGACACCCGTGAATACAACGTTCGACATGTTCACCGCGACGCGTTGCGGCAGTTCGTTCTGAACGAAGTCATTGACAGCCTGCGCGTGTGCGACTCCGTCGGTTCGTTGAAGCCCTGAACCTCCGCCCCAGAATAGGTTGTCGTCCGGTGCGAGCAAGGCGACGCCCATCGTGTTGGCCTGCACATTCTGGTTTGGCATATCGAAGAACGACTGTCCGCCGTCACCGTGCAAAAGTACATTTGCGCCTAGTGTGCCGTCGGAAGAGGCTGCGGCGGCGCCAGGGACGCCTGAGGCGGACAGAAATTGGTCTGCTGGGGCGGATATTTTGAAACGAATCGGTAGGCCGTTGACCATTACGGTGTCGTCAAGGATTGTGGATCCATCGGCTGCTGGGGAAATTCCCTGAGGGACTTGCGCGGCCTGCTGGAACGCTGTCGCTTGGTTTTGGCCGCCTCTGTTGCGTTGGGGGAGGCCTGCTGTGAGCGCGAGGAGGGAGGAGAAAGCGAAGGTTCTGTACATGATGTTGACGTGGCGGGTGGAGTGTGAGTGTCGGTGAGGTGATGAATATAAATTATCTGTGAATAGATGGACCAGCCAAGAAGAAGCAAAAATCGGGTATGACACGGCACAGCAGTATGGAGGGAAAGGGAAGACGAAGACATGCGGACAAGCCAGTAGGTATACATGAATTGAATCACTTAACGGGTAGCTGTAAGCCTCACACAAACTTGCGAAGAAACACACTCGCGTAGCCAAGTCTGTTTTGTGCGGAGTATCTTAGCTTCGCTATGCCCTATTCTGAACCTGAAGTTCGTTTTCCACCACTCAAATTACTGTATTTTAGACTATGGTTGCACGCTGGCGTTTGATGCGCTGGTTATGCCGCAGGTGCGGTTTGAGAAGGTGTTTCGGAAAAAGACTTGGCGGCAGGTGGGCACGACTTGCCTGAGCCTTGGTACAGCTGTAAGGCAACTATATGTTCTAGATTTTCATGCCACCGGTGCGAACATCCGTGATTAATGAATAGATGGGAATTGATGTGGAAGGAGAAGCAAGATGGTGATGATGTGATGGCGGGCCCGTGCAAATGACCGACAACATCGTGCACTTCGAAGATCCCTCAAACGCTCTTATATTCTTGACCAACCAGCGTGTATGTTTATCCTAACCGAGCAAGAACAATCGGAAGACCTGGTCTGGTTCAGTAGAAATTCACGTCTTATTCTTCGTGCATTTGGCGGACGAGTACACTATCTCACAAGTTTTTAAAGTGTACCGGGACCCGCTTCCATTTTTCCTGCTCTTTCTGTGTCGTGAATATGGCAACGAGCTGCTCGCGATTTCACATCTACTGTCACAATGTCTGGCAGTTTCTCCCCGAGGCGTCGACAAAGATTATTACACGGGAGGAGATGGTACTGTATGAACACGCTCCTTCGTGATGCGCAGTGGTTGAACGCTGTAGTCGACAGTCGCGGACTCGCGGCGACGGCCATCCAGATTAGCGAGATTAACATGTCTCTCCCTTATTTCCACCTCCCTTATATATGTATTAGCTTCACTAGTAGGATGTTTTCGATAAGGACCTAGGTATCCCCTCCTCATCGCCAATCTAGAACTCGGTCATCTTTCCATGGAATGGATCCACCAGAATTGCTCCTTCGTCGAAATGCTACTGTACCGCCACTTCCAGTGCCATGGGGGTCTCATCTCGCCTCCGATGACTGCTGCTCGCCAGGCGGTGCAAGAACATAGGAATGCTGAGAGTGCCGCCCTTCGAGCTCGCGTCCTTCAAGATGAGCTCAAAATTAGTCAAGCGAGCTAGAGAGGTACAACTGAACCGTATAACAATCTTAGCTGAAGGTTGTGGTTATAGGTATGCTATGGCAAAGCCGAGTGAGAGGAACCTCAGGATATAATTAAAGTACTGTAACGCTATCCAAGGTCACTGACCATAATTTGTTGCTGCATATGGTGCCAGTTGAAGCGGATCCACATTGCGCATTGAGTCGAATAATGTGAATGACGGTTTGGCGGTAGTTACCTAGTATTTATAATACTGGCGTTTTCGTCATTGAACCCCTGCTTATCTCCGGTACCTCCAGACTCCAACCTAGATCGTTCATTCGGACATTCGCTGTTCGCATCTATAACAAAGCGCATGCTCAAGTAGATTCGGTAGTCTGCATCCTTTTCGATCGAGAGAAGTATGCGCGCCGCTCTTGTTAGGCTAGCACGTCAACGCATCCAATTCTCCCAGCCCATATTCCCACGATCTTTTCATACGTCATCAGCCGTCATGGCCCTCACGATCAACTCCTCATATACGCTGCCATCGGGCTACGAGATCCCAGTTTTGGGCTATGGCGTGTATCAGACACCCGCAGACATTGCCTCGGAAGTTGTGCAACACGCGATCAAGGTCGGTTATCGACATGTAGATTCCGCTGTCGCATACCGAAACGAGAAAGACTCAGCCGAGGGAATGATGAAGAGTGATGTCCCGAGATCTGAGTTATTCTTCACTACCAAGATCCCGCCCAAGAACATGGGGTACGACACTGCGAAACAGCATATAGAAAATACGCTCAAAGTCACTGGACTCGATTACGTCGATCTGTACCTCCTGCACAGTCCGTATGGCGGCAAAGAAAACCGAATTGGTGCGTGGAAGGCGCTCGTAGAGGGCGTGCAAGCTAGTAAAATAAGGTCGATTGGCGTTAGTAACTACGGTACTCATCACCTTGATGAGCTGGAAGGATGGATCAAAGAGGCAGAAGAGAAGGAAGGAAAGGGTAAAGGCGGCGTCATTAGCATCAACCAGATTGAACTGCACCCCTGGCTTGCGCGTCCAGACATTGTGGCGTGGTGCAAAGAGCGAGGAGTGTTTTGCGAGGCATACTCCCCACTAGTGAGAGCGACAAAGAATGACGACCCGCTTCTTAAGCCACTTGCAGAGAAATACAACAAGACCCCCTCGCAGATACTGCTCAGGTGGAGCTTGAAAATGGTACGTACATCAAATATGGCCATAACTGAACATACACTAACAGTCACCTTCAGGGCTTCATCCCCCTCCCCAAGTCCGTTACGAAGTCGCGGATCGAAGAGAACGCCCATTTATACGATTTTGAGCTCACCGAAGAAGACATGAAAAGTCTAGATACTGGGCTTTACGAGCCGTGTGCTTGGGACCCCACGACTACCCGCGACTGAGCTAGCAAATTAGCAATTGACGTTTCATCCTTCCAATACTCCTTTCCTTCTTCGACCACGCACCAGTCCTTCATATTTACATCCGCCTCAGCCTTGCACACCACTTTCGCTCTTATTCCTTCCGCCCACGCTGGGAAGTACAAAGGCCCGTCCCATGCCCTGGTCCAGTCGCCTACCCAGATTGTGACCTCATCTAGTCCGGCGCCTATCTTCCTCTCCCTCATGTACTTGAATAACTTCAAAGCGCTGGTATCGTCCAGCAGGGGCTTTTGGAACTGATCTTCACCCTTGCAGTAGTCTTTTCCAAACTCACGTTCCATCACTCTCTGCGAATTGGTGTAGTCTTCATACTGTTTACGACACTCCGACTGGATACCCATCCACAAATCTGCTGAACGCAGCGTGGGGATAGCTGCAATATGCTCGAGAACGTCCAAGGGCCAGGTGCCGTTGCGATGGACATTGGCACTCAGATGTCTGAGATTATGCGTATGGGTCGGAAGGATGCGGTAGTCAAAGGTTGGAAGGAACCTTGGGCACTCCAGCTCCTGACAGCGAAACTCCAGACTCTGCAGAGACTTGCCCTGATGTTTTAATATATTGGGTAGATCAGTATACTTTGATCTTCCAACCCAGGTCAAACTTGTTAAGGTGTGGTTTGGCAGCGCCTGGACGAAGGAGAGATCAGTCGACCCCAGCTTCTTCAATCCCTGCAGTTGGCTCGCTAAGTCCTTCAAATTCTCCGCTGGAACAGGGCTTCTAAGTGCAAGTTCTTCCATAGCGGTCCAGTCCATGGCGTCGAGCCAGAGGCCAAGGTTGGTTTTTTGGCGCTGCTCTGGTGCTAGGCATCTGTATTTCCACCAGGCCTTCCAGTTTCCTTTGTACACCCAATACAACAGATCCATAACACAGTCAATCCCGCCACCGTAGCGACACTCGGGTAGATGCCAAGTTTCGTACTGCTTCCCTTGGAAGTCGTAACCTTCTAGTCGTAGCGTTTTGAGGGGCGGATACTTGTCGCCACTGGTAGGGTTCAAAGGGAAGTTCCAGCGCTCAGGCCATGAGCTGCATCCCATACCGGTGACGCGTAGATCGAGGAAGGTGATATTCGGACAGGTGATTAGGGCGGAGTGGATTGAGTCCATATTCGTGAAGCGGGGATTGTCGTCGCATTTGGTATATCGGCAGTTGTCTTCGGTTACTGTTGTCTTGACAAGGGTAGGACATTCGTCCTGTGGATTCCATGGGCGGGCGGATGAGAAGGTGGGGAGGATGGACACAATGAACACGACTATGGTACTGGGTCGCATGATGGGGGATTTGTGTGATAGACTTATAGTTTTTTTCTTGAATAGCATACATGCTGCATTTATGTGACAACGTAAGAAATGCCTCAAAACGCTGAAATGGGTCGAGAGGGACGAAGGAGGGTGGTTTTATCGTGTTCGGGGCTGGTGCGTGCCCTAGTTACGTACCGCCGACGGGTAGTCGCTTCGTGGTTGCCTAAACATGTCCACATCTAGAACGAGCTACCTACCACGTAGCTTTGGGTTTTCCGATCCTGCCACATATGAAACAGAGTAAGCTTAACCCTGCAACTGTCTGCGACCTCGGGAGATAATATACCGCTAAAAATCCCAAGCAGGGTCTCGAAGGAGCGGGCTACTAACCACGGCGAAAGGTACACGCCTACGGGGAGCAGCTCCAGTCGTTAAAGCCGACGACCTAGCTAGTATGACACGACTGACACGACGGTCTGGACTTGAGTGGTGCGCTCAACTGTAGGTAGAACCAGATGTATGCAATGACTAACAAGCTTGATTTTCAACGTCGTGTGATACGACGCGCAAAAGTAACTCCATCGGCGCCTAACAACCGACCAGTAGATAAGAGACATCCGAATTCAGATGCCCAACGTCTCATCAAATTCAAAACTCCGGGCCCATGCAATGCTTCGCTCATAAAAACAACTCTAGACAAGACTCGTCGCCAGGGCCATTCTACGCCAGGCCAAAAACACCCCGCAACCTCCTCCAAAGCTCCTTGCCCATAGCCTTGCGCGTGTCCTCAGTCCTAAGCGCCGCCTCCTTGTTTTCGGCCGCCCTCCTTAGCAGGAAGTTGAGACACTCGGTTGTAGTACCCCAAGTCATGCACTTGACCACTTTGGCCTGTGTATCTGCCTTCATCGTCTCATCTTGGACCAAGGCCTGCGAGATCTCGTCGGCCATGCCCTGAAGCTGGGCGTAGGTGAGGCGAGGTAGGTCTTCGGGGGCCGTTGTAAGCATTTGAGAGGCGCGGATGTTTTGGGCGGCCTGAACGGAATTGAGGTTATGAGTTGCGAGAACAATGTTAACGCGGGGGAAGGGCGTGCCGGGTGTGGGCGCTGGGACTTGCTCGTTCCATCTTTGACGAACGACGGCGTCGGCACAGGCGTCGTAGTTGGCATCGGTTCCTGCCTTGGTGTCGAAGGTAAGGTGCTTGGGCTCCGAAGTCAGGTACGCGCCGCGGACGAGCTTGACACCGGCGATGTAGCCTTCCTTGGACGCGGTCTCCAGGTGCTGGGCCATGCGCTTGGAGATGTCTCGAAGGTAGCACTGGTAGGTAATGTAAAGCACGGCGCGACCTTGTGCAGGTGTATTGTACTTCTTTTGGAGAGCAAGTGTCCAATTCTCCAGGCCAGGGTTGGTGGCTTCCTCTTCAGCACCAGGGAGGAGACTGACACCCTTTGCGGCAGCGGCATCGCAGGCTGCGGTTATGGCAGCCCACATCTCAGGGGTGGCCTCTTGCTGGTTTCGGAGGAGGGTGAGCGCATGGCGACCAAGACCCGACCATCTGTAGATTGTTAATACATGACGTTGAAGCAAAATTAACTGGGGTGTCCGTACTTGAGTCCGACGAAGTCTCCCTCTTTGGCCATGTTGACGCTTTGCAACATGCCTTTCCTCCACACTTCAATCTCCCTCTTGGTCTCCTCAGCCGTCGGTGCCTGCCCACCCAGAACTTCGAGCGCATATTCAAACAGGATACCACCGTACCCCAACGTCCTCGCAAAGTCGGTATTTTTAACGACCTCATCTTTGTGCTCGCCGACACAGAATTGGGCGTAGAAAGTCTTCTTGACCAGGTTGGACAGTAGCGGATTGCGCTCAATGCTCAGGAGGAATGACTTGGAATCGAGCATGCGGCGCAGGATGCCGAAGCATGCATTAAGCAGTAAAGGTGAAGAGGACATGGCAGTGATGAGGTAGGAGCGGAAGACGGTGGAAGTGGGAAGGCGGCGGAGGACTGCTTTGGTTGAAGCTAAGGGCGATTCTGGCAGTGTGGAGAGGTGTAAGGTAGATACTGGCGATGAGCTTGGTACGGCGACATTCTGCCGCGAGCTTTGGTGAACGTATCGCGGTGTCTGAGAGAGGGGTCGGCATGTGTGGGAGCGAGCAAGGGGCTGGAAGCGCTGAAGGTGTTGTCTCCGGAGCATCATGGAGGATAGTGGGTGGCGGATGGTGAGTGTAGAGGGTGTGGGGCTCAAGCTGGGTGCAGAGCTGCTGGTCACGTTTACGAGCGGTCGAGTGCAGCAAAAGGTGAGAAATGGGTGAATCCAGAGGTCCTGTGACCCCACGGTGAAGTAGTCGACGCCATATATACCATGGGCGATACTCATGGCTACCCACGATGTTGCGCGCGATGCCCGGCTTGCGTCGGCTCGCGGTGCCGGTAGTGATGCTCAGATGGTGCCAAACTGACGCAGCCGCATCCGGCCCTGCCTATCGCCCACCGCACGACGTTGCCGTCGCGTAATCGCCATGTCAACGTCTGCGGATTTGCAATACCGTCATGGTGTTGCTGTGCGCGGGGCGGGGTAGGTATCTGGTCGTCGTCGAATGACCGTGAGCTTCACACTGGATTTCCTCTTGCTGTTTGACAGCATCACTTCGACCCAGGTCTGGACGAAGTACCCTGTGCACCGGTATCGGATCGTGTGGAGAATATGCAGATTCTGATGGTCGCATGGTGGGATGGCTGGATGGGCTATCTACATGGCAAGCGCGAGGAGGGCCGTGGTGGTTGCGGAAAGCGTCGGCCGGCCCACAACAGTTTAGCGGGGCTGTCCTCACATGACTTTCCTCGTCGCTACCTCCTGTGTAACACCTTCTGATAGTGCTGTGAGCGTCTCTAGGCTTTGGCCTGTATACGGTATGTAGAGGACTACTCCGTACATTATTGGACTATCCCATCCAACTTGTGTTAAGAACAAGGGCCACATATTTCTCAAAGCGGCAAAATTAATGCTAATTTGCCAGCTTCGTATACGTCTGCTTCGGGACATGCGGCGCAGCAACAACGGAGATGGGCAGAACCGGGTAATTTTGGCCCTTGTTATTGCCCTGCGTGCGCCGCCTCAGCGACCATAATGTGCAATAAGTATCGTCGTTCACGTCTCTTAGGCTCAACACTTATAGGGGCAGGCCAGTTCAGCTCATGCGGACCCCAGGCGGCCAGGCGGCCAGGCGGCGTGGCGGCTTCACGGGCCTCCGCTGCACGGATTCCGAGATGGCGGGCCCTGCAAGCGCTAGAAGGGCCGAAGAAGATCTGGAGAAGACACAGGCGACACATCTGGCGGGGCGAAGGGCGCCAGAGCACTATGGATAATTAGAAACCACGCGAGCACACGGATGCTGAAACGTTCCCAACGCTGTCGCGGTCGTGCGCGTATGCGATCCTGCCGGCTACACAAGAAAGAACCCGCAGGGCGTAGTCATAGGTAGGTGTACATACCACAGAATATGCTGTTTCGCTTCACCGCCGGGCTGGCGCATGGTTCTCCGGCACCCCAGCCTGTCTCAGGGACGTTTGCCTTTGGCGGAGAGCGCATACGTGCAACAGAGTTTCGACCGGAACATCGGAGCGGAGATCGATCTTCGCCGTACAGAGTACTCCGTAGTCTCGTGCCTTGTCCGACAGCCAGCGCGAGATGATGAGCTCGTTCGGCGAGCCGTGAAAGGGGACATGCACGTGCAGGCTGACCAGATGAGGCCTAGCTCGCTCCCTGTGCCACATGCGGTGCGGCTAAAGGTGTGCAGTTCAACAATATCTCCAAGTATCGACTGCGTCTACCTATCGTCGCCATCTTTCACGAACGAGAAACATTTCGCTAATGTCGGGCACAAGTCTCCTTGAAACATAACCTGGTTGACTCGCTGTATGCAGCTGCTCTGTCAACGACCAAAGCCCTCTCCCGCCTGCAACCCCCCAACTAGGCAAATCGTCCCCTAAGTTGTTTCATCCCTCAACGCAAGCCTCACCCGTCGCTCAATGCGTACTGCTGTGGAACAGGGCGACATCGCCTTACACATCGTCTGCCCGGCAATGCGGAGGAGATCCCGGAGCATCAGACAAAGCCAGGCCACCACATGGCCGACGCCTGCTGCTATTGGCCGCGGATCCTTCAAATCTGTTCAGTATTCATGGAAAACTGCTTGGGCGGTCAACAACCAGTCAAAATAGGACCACGGCAACCTCCGAACAGGGGAAAGGAGGCACACAGACGCAAGAACGTGGGGGACTTTGCACCACACCCAGACAGTGAAGCTTGCCACTGGTCGCATCATATTCCCGAAAGCTTCTTCTAAGACAAAAAGTAGCCTATCAGGGCTCCTAGAAGGACCGATCTACGCTAATTCTTACTCTTACATCCTCTAGCGATGGCAGTATTACGCCGAAGGCCGTTCTGACCTCGAAATAAGGGCCATTCGGCCCGCCTTTCGTCAGTAAGAAGTACACAGTAAGCTGCGTAACGCGTTAATGCGCAGCTCGCCAGCGCGGTTCGCGACAACCCTGGCGAGAGCATGTTCTGTAAGCTTACTAGCCTTGTGACACTGGTGTGTTCCCTTTCCGAGCAAGTCACGCACGATCATCAAGCGAATCGCAAATCGTCATCTATCAGATTTCACAAAGGCGGTCCAGTCACGGCCGCCATATCCATTCTCACACCCCATGATGGTCAACACTCGGCGTGTGCATGGACCTTCCTTCTAGTATACTTTCATGCGTGATGTAGGAGGCATGGTGACACACGTCAGACCGTATCCAAGGCCGTTTTCCGATCGATGGTCGAAACAGATACGTCAGTTTCTGGCATCTGTGAAGACCTGATTATTAACCCTTACCTTAAGATAGGTTCCAGACACTGTTACGGAGTACGCCCAACTCGCATACTCAGAAGCACTCGGCAAAAAGGAATGTCGGCGAACGCAGAAGACAAGGACAGTGCCCAGATGTGATGAGGATGAGTGCCATGCATGCCGGCGCCACCCGTGCCGTTTGCGAGTCAACTTAGGTCTCAAGGGGAGCTTGGTGTTGCGGGGCCTTTGACTGACAAGCTCAAGTCAACGGCATGTACGAGCCGGCCGCATACCTCCACGCGACACGGGCGTACGCTGCTATCGCGAATCTAGATGTTGATATGCCTAATGGAACGGGCATGGCTGATACGGCGCGGACGTCCATGTATCTCCATGTATCCGATACTCGAGAGTCAAGAGTCCAATATCAGCACGCTACATGTTCTAAAATACACGGCTTCGTCAGAACAGGGAGCTTTATGCAAGGGCATTTTATCGAGCTGAATAAGACCTTGTCAGTGATCCAGGGCGTCGCATGGCAGCCCTACAGGCCCAAGCACCCCGTCAGTGTTGGTTCACTTGCCGGTGGCCAGTCTCGACCGAAACGCTTCTGATAAACAATGCGAAACTACCAGAATCAGACAGTAGACATGCAGGGGCAAATCGTTTGAGTAGGTACCGTGAGTTCTGAGACCCCCTAGCAGCTGGCCTTGTGGAGCTGTAGATGTCTGAGATATATCTTCAAGTGAAATAGAGACAATAGGACGAAAATGACTGGTAGAGCTGACTATACCGACCAGTCACCTATGGACGATACGAGAATTACTGGTGCAGATCACGCCTTCTGAGACAGAAGCTTTCTTACACAAACAACGGCGCCTTCGGACGGATCGGAAGCCAAAGGCGTCTGAGCCATCTAGCACGTAAAAGTAGAGCCTGAACGCGTCAAAATAGAAACCTCGCCTATAGCGAAGAAGGTAAGATTACCATAAAATGCGTATAGGCGATTACATGTGCCGTAGTGCGTATGGGAGAGCACGTAATGTTGGGCCGTGCTGCCGCAAGGCAGAGATATGCGGAGTACCAAGAGTAGGTACGGGTAGCGTGTCTGCCTCCTCGAGGGGCTTAGTAGTGCAGCGGCACCCCCATTGTTCACCTCATGATTACAGGGCATCGAGGGAGGGTACCGCACCACCACCGACTGCGCCGTCGTTAAAAGTGCGAGCCGCGCGGCTGAAGTAAAGGCCAGGCCACAAGATTCCACATGTTCTACATTGCTATGCGAGCCCGTCACGGAAACAGCTAGTAGGTCTTCTGAAACACTCGCAGAATCGATACTGTTCTGATTGCGGCACACGTACTCGCAGATTGCGGCGCAGTCGGCATAGTACGACTGCCTCCATAAAAGGCCCCACAAGGCGGAATGCATAGATTGCGATAGTGCTGCACACACGTACTGAATGCGGAAAAGAAGGGTCATCTGGGAATGTGATTTGTATCTTCATTGATCGTGTTTTTTGGGTAACGCTGCGCTCATGGTACGCTTGAGCACATCCTGCTTTCTTGTACAGGGGCCGCTATGTAACAAAAAGGGTTCACCTAGCGTTGACATAACGGAAAGAAAGACTGTTTCTACATTCGAAACGTTGACGTTAAGCAAGGGTATTGAGTGAAGTAAATGTGAACCGAAAGTGGCGTGCGTGCTGTGCCCTATGCAAGCCGCCCGTTTTTTACGCCATGCCTGTGCCGCATCGAGAGGGACGGGTCTAGACAAATCCCTAGGTAGACAAGGAGAAGTAGAAAATCTGTGACAAAAGGAGTGCCCGATTCAAAGTTTGTTTTTTTGTCCACTAAGCGTGGAGAAATGGTAGATAACTGGGTGGCTCAACGGGGCTCATCGCATAAGGAGCAAAGCCTTGTTGGACATGATGTTCGAAATGCGCATAGGGCATGGGCGCTGGGTCTATTTCCTGCCATTTGCGCGAGCATTGTCGAGCAGTCCACTTCTCTTGGGCGCCGAATTCGAGCATCTAAGTCTAATCAGTGGCTGCTTGGTGGAGCTTTGTGTAGCATCGAGGCTTACCTTTTGCGCGATGATGTCGAACTTGTTCTGCGCCCAGTACTCATGTGCCATGCGCAGGGCTCTGATGTCTTGCTCAGTCCATACACGCATCCGCTCTCGTAGACGCTTGAGGCGCATCTGTAACGCGGGTATTTGATAAGCCTTGTTCAAGTCGGACTGGAAGCGGGCTGCGATGTCTTTCCACGGCATCGACTCCTCTTCCTTGAGCTGCAGTAGAAGCCGGTCCTCTTCACTAAGCTCAAACTGGGTGGATACATTGGAATCGGATCGTTTTCTTCGCTTGGGTTCGTCGACGGACTCTTCCTCTTCCTCTCGGAACCGCTTCGATCCATGCGACCGAGGGGCCTCGAGAGGTAGAGGCGCAATGGGGGTGTATATACGTCGGGGTTGTGGTGACGCCATACTGTTAGGAGGCAGCTCTATTAGTGGCTCGCTCATGCGAGGACTGCGTGCCAGGGCTGGAAATGCTGGATAGTACGAGTCGTGGGCAGAATGGATGCCCAAAGAGCTGTTCATGGTCCATGGGACATCCAGGGGAGCCGGATGCAGCGAGGCAGAGCTACTCTGGGGACGATCCATCAGATGAGACTGTGGCCTCAAACGAGATGTCGACTGATGCAGTGCGCTTCTTGCGTCGGACTGGGGCTCTTCTGATGGACGCGCAGACTCCGGTACCACGGATTCTCGCGAGTAGACAGAAGCGGGAGAAATAGCAGCTGATGGGTCGACTTGGGTAGTGGGTCCTGGCGCCTTGGCCGGGTATGCAAAGGTGGAGGAAGGTGGCGACAGGTTTATGGCTGAGGTTTGCGGAGGCATGTAGTAGGAGGTGTAGGTGGTCTAGACAAGCACATATAAGCAGCCGATGTCGCAACCAGGGTGAAGTACAAACCTCGCTATGGCAGTCTGGGGCGGAAATGGAGGGGCCATACCAGCTGGAGGTGGGCAGATTGGTGATCTCTTGAGAAGGGAGAGGGCTCTGGGTCAGGCGGGACATGTAAGACTGGAGCGACTGTGGAGACATTGGAGCAGGCGAAGAGGGCGAGGCGGGGTAGTGGTGAGTATTGTAGTGTCTTGGCCACGAGGCGGGCCTACTTTGGAGCAGATGCGGAGGAGGAATAGCAGGTTCAAGTAGGACAGACATGACAATTAGTTTTGCCGGCGCGGGAGCAAAGCAGCGTTTTGTTGCTGCGCCTCTACCCAGCTACTCTCACGCAATAATGGCGACGGGCGGTAGCAGGAAAAGGAAGATGCGGCGCACGGTGATGATGTGCAGACGGGGAGGTGGATGTGACTAGGCTATGGTAGGGGAGCGCCTCAGTCATATTTATCAAGATGGTAGTGGCATAGCGGACTCGAGTGCAGGTCGCTCCTCCTCGTGCGTCGACTTGCACTCTTTGGTGGGACCCCCGGTAGGTAGGTGTCGAAGGATTCGTCTTACGCACCGACATGTCAGGCCTGCACTCTTAGCGCGCCGGGCTTTCACCCTGCCCTCTACCACGTCTGTTCGCGGTTTGGCGGCATCGACCCCAGCTGCCACGGCGTCGACTTGAGCCGCGCCGTGCATGTTGTCAGCCATGCGTGGAGCGTTGACGGTTGCGCCCGGCCCCTTTGCTGGCCCGGAACAGCGTGCTGGGTTTGGTTGGATGCAACGGCGGTGATCATTCACGGGGGTGGTGGTGAAGGTGATATGCCGTGTCCTGCAAGGCGGCCGCCCTGGCCCTGACGTCGGCCCTGCGCGTCGGGGGGGTCGGTGAGGGTGAGGGTGAGGGCGAGGGCGTCCGCGGTCGCCACGGTCGCCAGCATTGCCATCAGGTTGCCAAAGCTCGCCAGTCGACGCTGCCAGCAGGATAATCTCTTTTCTGCTGCAGCGTGATATTGTCGAGCCCGTCTGTGCTGGGCGCCGCCATTGCTCCTACCCAGCATCCCGTTTGGCAAGGGGGGCATCCATCGCGCAGCAAAGGAATTGCGCCAGCCGTGTCTTCCCATTCGGTGCCTGTGTTCGACCGCGCCGTGAAGTCGCAGCAAAGACGGCAAATTGCCCCGCATACGGTCAGCAGGGGCTCACATGGGCGCTTAAAAGCCTGCTTGCGGCAATTCCCCATTGGCCGTTAATATCCGCTTCGGCTGGGTAAAGTGCGCTAATTCACCGCATCGGGCTGCGCCTTCCGGCACCCTTCCCCTTCCAACGGACCTCCCACCCTTCGCACCTCTCGTCCACCACCCACCCAGCGACAGCCCGTCCGCCAGCATCACCCATCACTGCCACCACCACTATCGAGACAGCACCTCACCAGCCAGTCGCACGCTTGCCGCCTCGACCATCGCCCCACAGCAACCTCCCGCGACATGCTCACTGCTCAGCAGTGGACTGTGGATACCTGTTCAACCCCCACTAACTGCCCTCATCTCGTCTCTGCCCATCGCCGGCCATCTCTGGCTAGCTCTCTGGCATGTGCGTTGGCAACGGCTAAAACACACATGCTGTTGTGCAGCGCGCCATTGCCGAAGCCTCCGCTCCCTTGCCCTCGTCACGACCATGATCGACGCTCGTCGCGTCCATGAATGATGAGCCAGCCGCCTCAATCGGGAGCGCAGACGGGCGTAACCTTCTGACATGCTCGCGTCCTGCCACCCTCTTAGGGTCGGGAGTTTCAACGCTGCTCGCCGACCAAGCGGATCGGCCCCGGTCATTGGACTACTGTGTACTACCTAGGTATGGCTTGCTGGCGTCACTTGCAGGACGGATTGTTGAGTACTGTATACGTACTGGCTTCAAACGCTTGCTGTAGTCCCTCTCCCGGTCCGCCTGGGCCACGACCCCTCACTGTATCCGCGACTCTTCCATGGGTGCTGAAAAGAGAGGCTGCTTCTCCAACTCATCCCTTTACATGCCTGCTTGAATACCGGTACAGACCGTGTGACATATAGATCATGCGACGTACCTACCGACTATTCGGGGCAGCACTCAACCGTGCGCAAAACGTATCGTCACAGTCGCCCGAGACCATGGCTGTATCTGTTCAGACACTCAGGAGTCCATCAGTGGCCGATTTTGTCTTAGTCGGTCGTCGGTTGCGTAGTTCGACAGTCTCGGGCGTTGTAGTTGCCATGGTAGGCTTCGAACGTAGATTGCATTCACCAGTATTGTGCCGAAGGATTCCTTGGCCAAAGGATCCTTCCGCCCCACTGCGCCACCCACAGGCCGTGCGGCTTCTATAAAAACTACCATCATCACAGCTTCTGTTGCCGGATAGTAATATACAACCGCATGAACTATCATGGCTTCCGAGATGACGGATTGATGGTATTCGGCAGTTACCATGAAAAGTCAGGACCGCCTGATAGCACTTGAGGCCTGGCTGAGCTACTGTCGGGCGTATGCTGCTTTCTAGTCCCAGTACGTTCGCAAGAAAGTATGCCTCGCCTGAGCATCCACGACTGACTTCGCCATCTAACGGAACACTGATATTTATAGCTTCATGTTAGGCTTCGCATCGCAAGGCGAAAGCTAAGCTAAAGCCATATGCGTATACGCCACGTTAAGCTCTCTCACCGCTATCGCTGTCGACCACCGATAGCCACTCTTCGTGTTCTGATGGATGCGTAACCCAGCCTCGTTGAGACTTTCTGCCAAATTCCCCTGCAAAACGATTCATGTACTTTGCAAGGTCGAACTCATCAAATGCATGCACTGCGGCGCATATTGTTGAGGCTGCGCCTACGACTTGCTCCTTTGAATTGACAATTCACCTCCAAGATTCCGACGACAGCAACCGAGCCTTCAACAGTAGCACCACATGTACCCAATTTCTTTCAGGTCAGCTTCTAGTATGCATGGTATGTCAAACAAATCAGGTACTATTCGACGTACAATAGACTCATCCAGAGAGTCTCATTTGCAAGATTACTTACAGGTATCCAGGTAGATTTAGCACGGAGCCCTTAAGACTAAAGGCCTTATCCATAGCCCCAGCCACGGAAGTCTGCTGGCGTGCGGCCTTGAGTTTCGAAAGCAGGATCCTGTCCCTCGACATAGACGGTTAGCATCCTGTGTAGATAACCGGTATCAACAGTAGACTTCTGCATTCGTATACGTAGCTGTTCCGCAGGCAGCCTGGTCTGCTGGGGACGAACCACTACGCCTAGAACCCAACGGGGACGTTGTGCAGCCACGACAATGGTACTCCTTGGTTTCTTTGACGTCCACACGAAAGGCAAGAGTAGACAGGTGCGTGGGTCGACAGGTGTGGCCGGACTTGCATCCCCTTTTGTGAGGATGCCCGGCCAAGCGACTAGACCGCAACGGGCTAGCATGATGGACCCTTCCAAGGTTAGCGTGAGGCTGCGTGTCTGAGTGTCTGCTTGCATGTGTACGACACAGCTCCGAGACTCAAGACTCAAGACACCACATGCACGCATCGTAACCTGTCAATCAAGTAGCATCCATCAATCCATCAGTCCACGACCAACATTCCACACCGCGGGAATCTGCCCGAGCCAGCATAGCCAGCGGTAACCAGCGTTGCCAGTCTTCCTTGTGGCAGCGGGTTGCCCGGGTTGCCCACGTTGCGCGTTGGGTGGCGGCTGGCCTCGTGCTGTGTAGCCGTCGCATACGATGAAGTTCAATCTGTTCCATATCCTCGGCGACGTCTCGCATACGTCATCGAAGCTCATCCTGATATGGGCCGTACACTCCAACAGCAGCGCTGAGGGTGAGCCGAGCCCACCTGCACATGCAGCAGTGCTGCCTGTCATGGACCGAACAGCTAGCTGACACGGCCAACACAGGCGTCTCGCTCATCACCCAAGTGCTCTACGCCCTCGTCTTCTGCACCCGATATCTCGACATCTTCACCTCGTCGCCGACCAAGGATGGCTGGCACACGTGGAACTTCTCGTTGAAGGTGCGCAGATGAGCGCCATGTCGGCATGGGCACGGTTAACACTCGCGGCAGATCTTCTACACGCTGTCGTCGCTCTACATCATCTTCCTCATGACAAGCGTCTATGCACGCACCCGAGAGCGGGAGAAGGCATGGAAGTTTGGCATGTACTGCCTCCTCGGTAGCATCGTCATTGCGCCCTTTTGGTATCTCCTGGTCAAGAAGACCGTCCTCGGCCACAACACCTTTCTCAAGGTATGCCCGTGTCCAGCGTGTCCAGCTTACCTAGGCATTCATGCGCATGCACACATCGCCACTAACACGCTCTAGATTCTTTGGGTCTTCTCCGAGATTCTCGAGTCCGTCTGCGTAATCCCCCAACTCCTCCTGCTACGCCAGACCACGGTACCCACAGTCATCGACTCCTTCTATCTCGTTGCACTGGGTGCCTATCGCGCCCTGTACGTGCTAAACTGGATTATGCGCGGCATCAACGAGGACCACTACGACGATCCTACCAGCTGGGTCTGGGGCTCTATCCAGACCGCCCTCATGATCGACTTCGCGTGGGTATACTGGACGCGTCAGCGCGTCAAGCTGCGCCACGGCGGCGTCGTGGATTCGGAGGATCTCGGAAGGGGATGGATTGTAGGGCGCTTCGTTGGTAGGAAGAGCTTGGATTTCGATTACGACCAAGAGGCCAACGGCGAAAGAGACGAGGCCGTGCGCCCTGGGAACAGATGGGGACGAAGAGGCATCTCCGTCTCGGCCGATGAGGGTGTGGAGGGCGCTCCCAAGAGGAAGAGCCCCGAGAGAGCAAATGTAGATCCAGAGAGCCAACCCTTGGCGGACCCAGCAGCTTTCGAAGACGAGAGCGACGACGACGACCATGACGCGCCCCCGCCTGCTGTTTCTGGAGCCTCCGTCGCTGCGCAGAGCGGTGTCCGGCGAGATGAGTGGGACGACGATGTGGATGAGGATGCGCGGGAGCACGATGCATCTTCGAAAGCGGGTAAATGAGTTCCTTGGCATGGACTTTGGGCAGCATAGCTCGCAGCTGCAAGCCTTTCGGCACCTTATCTTTACCATACTACGTTGTTCAAAGTCCTCGTGCACGGTGTTTTGAATTGTCACCATGGCGTCTTGTGGGATTCTTTCTCAAGTTTAGCTGCTATACCTCATGAGGCCACCAGATGCTGCACTGTTTTCACGGGCCTTCAACTGACACTTTTGGAACCTATTTTG
The DNA here is from genome assembly GCA_010015605.1 of Decorospora gaudefroyi. NCBI lineage: Eukaryota > Fungi > Ascomycota > Dothideomycetes > Pleosporales > Pleosporaceae > Decorospora > Decorospora gaudefroyi. The sequence goes on from ML975368.1 coordinate 29,941, forward strand.
CGACCTTACTTTGTTCGTGCACAAAGTAGTACTCTGAGGCCAGCTGGCCCACCATAGTCGGTAAAGCGAGTACGGAATGACGTTCGCATATTGAACGTGGTACCGACTTGGCCATGCTTCCGTACCAAGCGCCAGGAGCCAGGTCATAGGCCTATCTATTCGCACTCTATCCACGTGCATACCATGCCCACGTCTAGGAACAACTACCGAATCCCAATGGGGGCCGCATACGTGCAAGGATTGCGTGTGTTTGGGGAACGAGTGACTGATGAGTAGTTTACCTGCCACGATTATGGGCAGGGATATAAACACGCTGCGTACACGTCTGATGCCTTACAGCATCAGGGTATACAGGGGCGTGCAGATTGGTTCTGTCAGAAATCAGTATAGTCGACTGGTTCGGATTCCGAAGATACGGTGCTTGACGTGTTAGTCTGGTGGAGTGGGTGGTGGAGAGGTGCCGGGGATGGACCGCCCCGCGTTCAAGCTTAGGGCTGGGCTGGGTTAAATAGATTATTGTACAACCCGTGGTCGGGTACGACTGTGCGATGCCGGAGTACCGAGCTCCTGCAAGTTCATGTGTACCTGCAGAGAAGGAGAGTCGGGAAGAATTGATGTAAGAAAGAGACCATTCATTCAAGGGTCCTCCGGCCCAATTATCAAAAATGTGTGCGCCGCCCGATGCATGCAACGACCAATAACTACAATAAGAGGCAGACTGTACTAGGTACCCAACCAACTCCATGCAAATGCCGAACAGAAATCATCCCTTTCCCTAACAAGCAGCAATTAATATTGCACAAACGGCTTCAGTGTGCGTCTCTGAGGCGTAGTTGTAGAATTCCCCGATCCACTCCCACAAACACCCTTGGGGATGACAAAGCTGTTTGTCCTGGCCGTAGGCGCGTAAATCGCGCCTGCACCTAACCCTCTCTTTGCAAACCCACTCCAGATCTCACACTGATTGTCGCCACCAGTAAGCGCCTTATCCGCATCTATGATAGCATCGCGGGCAGAGACAAACGTAGGGTTACAGGGTTGTAGGGCCATGCCATCCATGACGATCTTCATCGCGAGATATTTGCCATCAGTGGGTAGACCGTTGGCGTCAAAGTCGGGAACTCCAGCATCATTCTTGCCGTACTTGTCGATTAGGTTCCATAGGATTTCGTAGAGCATGGAACCCCAGATGTTGCCAATGGGGTGGACCTTGGTATATAGGTCAACGTCACTGTAAACCTGAGGGTTGGTGTTGAGGTCGGTGGAGTAGAGATAATTCCGGATACCGCGTTGGTCCCCAAAAACCCCTATAATTTAGAAACTCAGTCAGTGGATGTCTCATATACATACAGCGTCACTTTGCTTACAGGCACCCATGGCATAGTCGGTCGAGCGTGTATCACCCGGCTTTAAGCGTATGGCTGTGGCGTAGAAATCACTCCAGCCCTCGCCCATGCCTCCGGATTCGAGAAGGGAGAGACAGCCAGTGTTGGCAGGACCACCGGTGAGACGATTAGAAAGACCGTGAGTGAACTCGTGGATGACGACGCCGGCTTCGAAAGAGCAGTCGCGATAAGGCATGGTGTTGTTCCAGATGTACATCCTCATACGCGCGGGATTGCCATCCGGAGGCGTCGCAAAATTTGCGTTGTTGTTTCCTGAGCCGTCCTGAGCATTGAGATAGATGAAATCTTGTCCAATGCCACCGGCACCATTGTTGTTGATCTCGAAGTTTCCGGCTTTTTCGTTGAAGCCAAGCATGTGTAGCAGATCATGGTACACGTTCGCTGTGTAAAAGAGCTGCGTGATGGAGGCATTCGCGTACTTGTGGTAATCGCTTTCGTCGAGCGAAAACGGGTAGTCAAAATTCCGATTCTCGCTAACGGGGCGCGGTAGGTCGAGGAATCCACCGGATTTGTTTTCCCAGTTCGTATGCGCAATACCGTTGTTACCACGGGGCGTGTTGAAAGTCTTTGAGCCGTCGCTGTGCCATCCGAACTCGCTTGCTGTGGGAGAGAACGGGTCTTTAACAATGACTCGCTCTCCCTCAGTGGGGTCATTGATACCCCAGGGGCTACAAAGTCAGTGCCAATTTGCACCAGCATTTGTTGTCGATACTTACTATACGTTATAAGTCGCATCAGCCGAGTAATCTACGACTGCGTGCACCTTGGTACCATCTTCGGCGTCAACGTACGTCAGAAGCCAATTGCTCATGATGTCGGTTTCAATCCTCCAGGTAAGCGCAAGCTGGCCTTGTTCGTCCACAAGATAGACGAGGCGTGCTTCGGGTTCGCCCACACAACCGGTGGTCTTCTTGATAGCGTACGTTTCTGTCGCTTCTTTCGGCTCAGCGACGGCCGATCCGGCTGACACTGGAAGTGAGAGAATTTCAACTGCTGACTGGAGAGCATTGACAGGCTCAGTCGTGTCACGCTTCCCCAAGCTTGGTGGTGCAGGGATTTCACCTTTGTAGAAGGAATTTCCGAAGGAGAAGACATTACCGTCACGGCCAACCTTTGAATATTAGCTTGAGCGGATACAATGGGAAAAAATCGGGGGCTATGGAGTTTCCGCGCCAAACCGTCGACTTACGTTGACATTAAAGTCGGCTGCGTCGATGTCAAGACCGTTAGCCGTTTGCTTGAAGTAGAAGTGGGCTACGCCATTGTCGCCAACGTAAGAGTCGCCTACGAGACGGAAAGTAGCACCGGGAACTGTAGTGTGTACTAGGTCGGTGGCGATATCTTTAGCGCTAGCACGCTTCGCGAGCGTGTTGATGGAAGGGTCCGCCACGACTTCAGCAACGTTCATGTATGCGGCAGCATGCTTCAGACGATAGGAGTCGAGATCGACAGCTCGTCGAGCGAGAGTGCTTGGGCCATGTGAAGTAGGATGGCCATAGACGCGGACGGCAGACAGCGAGGCCAGGGACGCAAGAAGCAAGGAGCGCATCGTGACAGCGAGCGAAGTTGAAAGAATGGAGGACTAACGATAGACGTGCGCAGAGCGAATTTTGATGTTGTTGGCCTTAGCTCTTATATATGTACGGAGTATGATATTGCGCTCGCCACACTGGCATCGAGACATGCTTGCACATCACCTCCTGACTGATTGGGGTGTCCGGAGTGAGCAACGATACCGGTCGCGCAACATGGTAGGCTGTTCACGCGACTAGTGTAAAGTATCGCGGGCTTCCTTTCCCGGCATGAACTCCCTGTAGTCGAAGCAGATAATGAGATGGGGGGCTTGGCGATTCCGTAAAATAGGCAGGCAAGCTTCATTAATCCTGGCTCTTTATGTCTGGGCACTATATCGTGCAGCCCGATGCCGATGAGAGAGCCTGGACCTTCCGGATACAGCCTTGGACCGGGAGGCGAGATAGGAGTACAAATGTGAAGGCGCTCACATAGCACGTAAGAGTGTAGCTTGGCGGTATCAGGTACCAATAGTGGCGAGCTCCCAAAGTCAGAATCATAGTCGATAGGCATACAGTAGATTTGACAGAGACAGGGACGGTACTAGGTAGGGTTCAGCAGCATAAGCGGCCCCTGCAGGTACCCGTGCGACCGGAGAGGTGCCGTCGAGGATGCGCGCATGTGGCGATACGGCACCGAAGTACGGAGTACGTTGACACGTAGTGGGTACATGGTAGGAGATGCAGTGAGACTGCTCGCTGTGATAGGGAGACAGTAAAGCTGGGCGCTGCGCCTGCCTGCCTCTTCGGATATAGCTGGAGGGACGGTGGCTGTTCAGCACACCAGAAGGCAGGACATAACAGAGCCTGCACGTGGTTTGTAGGAGCCCCTGAGAGCTTCTGTCATGGACAAGATGGGTGTGCGACATGTGGTTGGAGAAAGTTAGGCGCGGGCTGCAGATTGGATTGGGTCTAGTACGGGCAGCATGGAGACGCGCCAACGCTAGCCCTAAAGACGCCTCCGCCTGCCGGAACGCCTTGCACCTGCTCGAACTGTTGTAGTTCACCACAACGTATATTGTGTAGAGGCTATGTACCGTGTCTCGTGGATAAGACTTCGCTGCAGCGGCTTTGTAATTAGCTCTGCAGCCCCGAATCTCCGCCGTGTGGTTTTACAGGGTTTCCATTTGGCGTCACGTGCTTCCCCAGTTTCTAATGACTCACGTGACGCCAAGAAGATGATTGAACGAAAACCCGGTAGTCAGATACACGTGGTGCGGGTGCAGCAGCCCGATACTTGCACCACATGCTGCGGTAGGCTAGCATCGGACGGATACTCGGACTGCCAGTCGTGAGGCTCTGACGTTCGCGGAGCGTAAACTGTGGCTACGTCATCATGACCTGCAAACAAAAATTGGCTCTGTTTATATCATGAGCCCAACGCACGGTAGCATGCCTACTACCCATTACGCACAACGTCCCTGATTTCCCTCATCTTTTTTTACATACCTCTTTCCAATCCTTACATTGAACGCCCAAGCTCGTGTCCATTATGGCCGGTCAACCCAACAAAAAGGTCCTGATCATCATGTCAGATGCTGCCTCTTTCCCACTCTACAACACTGGCAGCGATGGCAAGACCGTCTCCCAAGACTCCGGATACTTTCTAATGGAGCTTGCCAAACCTCTTCAGAAGATACTGGAAGCGGGCTACCAAGTAACATTTGCCTCCCCTGAAGGCAAAGAACCAACGCCAGACCCGCTCAGCGTCTCCCTTGCCGCCTTTGCAGGCAACTACTATGAACGTCAACGGGAACTCGATCTAATTGAGCAAATGAAAAAGGAAAATGGCTTTTCCCACCCCAAGAAGTTCTCCGAAATCAGCGATGAAGAGTTGAAGTCCTACAGCGGCATCTTCATCCCAGGTGGTCACGCCCCACTGACGGATCTCGGGGACAACTCGGATCTAGGCCGTATCCTCTCACATTTCCACTCGAAACAAAAGCCCACAGCAGCACTCTGCCACGGTCCCTGGGCTTTTCTCTCCACAAAACCATTTGCGTACAAAGGCTACAAGATGACGGCTTGGTCGGATGCCGAAGAGAAGTTCATGGAGACCATGTTGCGAGGTGAGATTGACAAAGTAGCGGGAACGTTGCAAGAACATGGTGTGGATATGCAAGAAGGTGTTGCGAAGAGTATGGGTTCCATCACCGTGGACAGGGAGCTCATCACCGGGGACAACCCCATGTCAGCCAGTGCTATTGGGAACAAGTTCTTGGAAATGATGGCTGCTAAATAGAGGCCTGGGTCTAAGAGGACTGTCTTGAGCGACCATCGAAATGCAACGATGCGGCAAGGTCTTGGTATCCTAACGAATATTCAATGTATATTGTTCGATCAGTGCATTCTACTCATACTCTCCACCATTCAGCTTTTTCTTCATATGCCCTACAAACTCGTATCCTCTTATCGACCCATTGTCTGGAAGCAGGTCCTCTAAGCACCGTAGTTATCGTCGGATCTTCCTAACCCCGCATTAAGTGTGCTCAACCTTTCGAATTCTCAATTCTGAAATATCCCTCCCGCTCCCAAACCTTCGATCCTCACTCGACGGTCGGAGATCGACTCGGACAACGAGTGTTCTGCTGACCCAACCCTTCGTGGAGGGCCAGCTGGCATTCGCTTGCGACGGACACCGGAACCTCCTGCCTGAATCCCGGAAGAAACCTCACCCCCAGCAATACCATCGATTGTTACACAGACTGGCGCATATCTCCGACCGGCGATCGATTGGTTAGGATATGAGTTGTTGACAGCCTCTGTCCCTGAGTCTGCATCTTGGGTAGAGCCAATTCCGTTGCAAGGTTTGTCCACTGAAGGCTTGCTCTCCAGTGCATCCTTTTGAGACTATAGTCTCCTCTGACTTATGGCCGATCGTCTCTTCCTCAGCCTCTCCATTGACTGAACCCGTCACCGTGGATAAGGGCTCGACGATACTGCCCCCGGCGCGGACGTTCTCCTGTGGAGTCCTGCACTCCCGCCTGATCGAGTAGTTTCCGGAACATAGGTAGATCCTCGAGTAGCTGCTCTTCTTGTTGCAGCATGGTTATGGATAGAACACGTCGCATGTGTAGTTGCCTAGAAGCTCGATAAGCTCAGAGTTACTCATGATTTGGTCGTATTTGAGACCAAGCTCCGTAATCCTCAAAAGTGGAAATAGCATCGTTCTTGTCTTCATCCGCTAACTGACTGCCATTGTTGACAAGGGATTCATCGTCCGACTCTGGCGATGCCCGCTATGGGAACTTTGGCGCTGATCTCTGAGGCACTGGTGTCTCAAGTGCGCTCGCGAACAGGCTGAGCAGCAGAAAGCTCGATTCGGTTCGAGCCTACGTTCCGATGCTCAAGTTTCACGCTGGTGTCTGGATGAAATCATTGCGCAATGGTCGCGCACTCGACGTGGGATATGAACATAATCTGTATCGTCATGAGAAACTTCGGAGGTCGGACTGGAGGAGGGAAGCGGTGGAGTATTGGAATGGGTCAGAGGCGCACTAGAAGAGTACTGCAATGCCAGAGATCAGGAGTATTCACGAATCACCGGACCACCACATGCTATAGGGAAGTATTCATGGTCTTCCTGGCAACGATATAATCAACGAGGAGCATACTCGATAGCACCGCCACTGAGCATATTCGAGCGATTATGCAGAGCGGATAGAGGCCTTTATTCAGACTCGATCAGTGTCTTCTAAGTCAGTGTTGCTGGTCGTACAATATCAAAAAGGGAAGCAAAGCAAACGCTGAAAGCCGGACCATGTCCTGCGTCTGACGTACCTACGCTCACAGTGAAAGGTCTAAGCGAGAGTTTGTACACAATAGAAGCGCCTAGCGGGTAATATTGGCCCGTGGGGGTGGGTCACAAGGCCGGATGATCTGCCGGTGACGCAAAGTGACAGTGAATGGGGGAAATTGTTGCAACCTGCATACGACTGGGCTAGCGCGTCTACCTATAAATCCCTCATTTCGACGCCTATAAGAGATTGCTTTTCCTTCCACCAGCAGAGCCTTTCCACCATTCTCTCCATCCAACTCTTTGGATCCAACCCTCTCCACCCAACTTTCTGCACCCAACCCTCTGCACCCAACTCGCTCCACCCAACTCTTCGAAAACATCCCGCGATACTCTTCGACCCCACATCCCGCGACACTCTTCGACCACATCCCGCGACTATTTTCGATACAACATCCCAAAACCGCCGCTATGGTCAACACCCGAGCACCCGGAACGGTCCAGACCCCCACTGACAGCGTGGATGCGTTCTGGGCGCGCAACGAGCTGATTCCGTTCTTGATGACTGTCTTCCGAAACCGTGCTGGCTACAGCACGTGGAAGCACAGCAACTGGGAGCGGAGCATCAAGATCGCAGAGCAAAACATAGACCGCATTGTGAGTACCCACACCGACCTTAAATCTCTGACACGCGTGTTCGAGACTTCTGCTACGAGTACCTCAAGTAGCTCAAGCATACCGAGAGGAGCTACGCAGCTACTTGAGGCCCTCGTGGGTACCTCACTGATACGTTGTCGACGTCGATTTTGTGGTTTAAATGCTGACGCACTCAATATAGCCATTCTACGAGGACTTTCCGTCAACCATCGAGCGCCTACGGCTGTCTCTCACAAACCCTTGCGTCTTGACACCGGAAGAACTCACCAAGTTCTCGCGTCTTGCAGATGGTCCAGTACAGGTTGTGGTGAGCATTTTCGTGCGCCACATGATCTGTCACGGGAAGTACGAACTACATTCCCTTGGCGTCAACCCAAGTCCAGATTTCCCAAGAAATCAGGAATCGGCACCGGACCATGCGAAGGCGCCGGATTGGAAAGAGACGGAAGAGGTCCAACGGCGGATCGGCGCGTTGACGATGAAAGGCCAGTCAAAGTAGACTGGTGGCGGACAACGAGTTCCTTCTGGGCGGACCACCCGTCCTGACAGTGGGCTCGAGGCGTACATCGAAGTGCACCGGACGCGATGAAGGGAACAGCTATCATCTTTACGCAAGCCCGAGAGGTCGGCAACATCGAAACATCCTTGGAAACCCCAGCGAATACGATAGCGGGGGCGGATCCAGGATGTTGAGAGGGCTGTCGAGAACGAATGGGTTGCGCGACGCGGAACACTTGGTGGCGTTGGACTTTTGTATTATGCTGTACTTCGTTTAGATAATGAAAAGTTTAATAAAATGGTAATGGATATGAGTTATATGAATAAGAATGCAGGTTTTTGAATAGGGTTTATAAAAGATTTCAATACTACTTTCGAGGGCTAGGCCAAGGTTAAGAACCTTTACAGACCAAGGATGAAGATGTTTCATGCTTGTTAGATAGCAAATAGCATTCCACCGGGTTGGCAAACACGCACGAGGAGTGGTGCGTGTGACACTGAACAAATAGACAGCACAGGGATGCGTTAAAGTTCCGCAATTGCTGTCATAAGCCACGGCATCGCCGCAGCAGAGACGTACTACGGTATCTAACTACCCTCCTCACTTTCTCCCACTCTAACAAGAGAGAACCGCCGTCCATCACCGCGGACTCGCCTTCAACAACCACGCCCTAATACCCTCTCCATGTTTTCGCGGCAAATCCTTCCACCTCTCCTGATCATACGTCTCATCAATCGCCTTAGCTAGCCTCTGCGCCTTCCTGATCCCCAGCCTCTTCGCGCCCGCCCACGGCGTCTTATCCACAAACGCATCCGCCTCGTCCGCCAACTCCATCCTCGAATCCCGAACTGGTTTTCCATCCGCCTTCTCCGCAGCGCAGAGCCCACACTTGCATTCGAAGCCCCAGGTGGTTAGCAAAGCCTTTTGGCGCGCATCGTAGTCGAGCGTTTCGTCGTATGCGTGGAAGATCTCGTCGCCGGTTTTGATGGGTCGCGTAGCGTGTAGGAGCATGATGTCGCCTATGCATTCTTTCCTTGCGTTGGGCACACAGGAGTGGTTGATGTAGGCGGCGTGGATCCAGAGCCCTGTGCTTGCATTCTGAGCGCTTTCTTCTTCGCCAAATTGACTGCCGGGACCGTAGCCGTTGCGAGACATGATGTCGTGGATGCGAAAGACGTCTACAATGGCGCCGTCGTCGTTGATGAAGATGTTCTTGTTGTCGCCTGTGTAGTCGCCGTAGAGATGCATGACGGGTTCGATCTGGGACGGGTTGCTGAGCAATTTCTGGACGAGTGCTTTGCTGAGACCGACGGGCGAGAAGCGGATGCGCTCGTCGCGCACGTCGTAGGTCATTGCTGTAAGGGCCTCTTCTTCGTGGCCCCAGACGACACAGAAGCCTTTCTCGCACATGATTAGTTCGCCGGCAGCAATGTCGCGCGTTGCGAAGAGACCGCGGCCTTTGCCAGAGCTGGATTTGATCTCGGTATTCTTGATGAAGTCTGCGGCGTCGACATACGGTCGAGCTCGGGATAATCCGGTCCTGATTTTGGTGAAGTCGTATGATCCCGTGTCTTCTTCCCGCAGACGTGCTTCGATCCTCTTTAGTTGGATTTTCGCATCTTTGTCTTCCGGGGTAAGCTTCTGTTGGTCCTGGAAAGAGCGTTTTGCTTCTTGGTATCTGCCTTGCTGGTATGCCGCAGAGCCGGCGCGATAGTAGGCTTTGCTATCTAGATCTTTTGACTTCTGATCATCTCTACCCACCAGTGAAGCTCGTGCATCGGTTTTCACTTCATCCAACTGCCCCAGCAAAAGGTTTACGTAGGCGCGATTGCGCGCAATGTCGCGCGCCAGGTCTGGATTAGAGTCTGATACAATAGCCTGCCTCGCAATTGCCAAGCCCGCAGTGTACTTCTCGTGAGCTAGCGGGAGATCCTGCTGCTTGAGTGCCATATTGCCCTGAGTCTTGTACCTGGTCGCTGCCTTTTCTGCTGCCGCTGCGTCATCGTACTTGTTTGCTTCCTCGTGGCAAATGACCAAATCTGACGGATGATCGATTCGAAGCGTAGGCTCGCCCTGATCAGTGAGGGTGAAGTACGGTTCCTTGATGATAAAGAGCTTTGCCGATTCCAGTATATCTTCGCCGTGCCGTGACTTGTACAGACAGATTTCCAGTCGCTCCGTATCGCTCCCGTTTTCACCTTGGACCACGGTCCAGGATCTAGCTACAAGCGTCACCACTGGACTTTCTCGCTTGACGACGAGTTTGCGGCCGCGGTGATGCGTTTCCATACGAAGATCGGCCATTTCCATTGACTCTAGCTCAGAAAGTGAAGCCGTACATGGTGGGTACGGCTGTCCTACTTCAATCGCCGGTATCGTATTTGCTCCTTTCCCTTGGGTTTGCGTCATGTCTGGATCCGGCGCGCCACCCATGTCTGCCATGAGAGCGGCGCCAGTGGCTTGTTGATGGGCAGCCGTCTTGTCTCTTGGTTCTTTCGCATTGCCATTTTGTTCTGAGCACTTCCTTATTCGCTCCTTCACCGTGCTTCGTATGCGCTCCGCCTCTTGCTCGGTGAGATATATGGTGTTGCTATTTTGTGGAGTTGCCATGTCTCAGTCACCTAGGAGGGTCTTCTCTTGAATGATATGCACAGAAATACTGTCGCACTTCTTCTCTTCCCACCCGACCTCTACTTGAAATCTTGAACTAAATGTACTGTAGTTTTCGACGAATCATCAGAGTTGATGACGTAACTTGTCTGTAGACGTGTATTGCCAGAATTGGTGAAAAATCGCCCGCAAGGCCTCGATCGGAGCTCAGAACTATCGGAGATTACCATGTACAAGTCGCGTATAGTGAGGACGATGCTATGATATTATGGGGAACATGCTGATTTTGAAGGGGCGGGGCTAGACGAAATCTGCTATCGATAAGTGTGGGGCTGGAAAGCCGCACCAGGCACCGTGGCATCTAAAAAAGTGCAATATGCAAAGACACCAGGATGCAGCCGTCAAAGAATTTCATAAACGTGAGACTAGTGCGTTGTACCCAGAAGACTAAACTCGTAGCCATAGCTAATTAGAGCCCTCCTCCGCACCCCCGTACTGCCCATATGTTTCATATTTTCTAGCTGCACCCTTTGGTAGTATACCAAACCCAGTCGCTAACTAAACAAAAGTCATTATTCAAAGCTTCTTCGTCTCCACCGCCTGGTCACCGTCGTACCCATAGCTCTGCTCCTCGCTAGCAGCCCGTGTGATCTCATTGGTATTATCAATAGTCTCCATGGGAACCACCGGCTTGGAGCCCAGCGCAATCTTCTCAGACGGGATAATCCAGTTGAACCAGGATGGAATCAGAGCTGCTAGAATAATGGTCGGGTAGACGAGATGCACGATACTGAAGCCGTAAATGAAGATGGGGTCGAACATGTGGGTTTCGATGAACTTGGGGTATGCGAAGGAGAGCACGATGGCGAGAATAGGTCCAGAGATGTACTGTTGTACAGAGTCAGTTTAGGAGTTACAAGTAAGATGGAGACTGCAGGAGTGCCTACTTTCATGATGGGGGCCCAAAACCAGGGGATGTTCCAGTTCTTTCCCACGCCAATGACCACATTCATGTCTCGTGTAAGTTGGTTCCCAGGGTAAAACGCCACCCACCAAAAGCGGCTCAAGAAAGAGTTGTTGCCGAAGAAGCGCGGCGCTGGCAATCCAGGCGTCCTGCACATGCACACACCGAGGGCGGCAGAGAGAAAGAAGAAAGCGAAGCCGACGCCTGCACCGACGCCTGGGGACGAGACATAAGCGATCCTAATACCAAGAACTTGGGCGATAACGAAGCCGAGGGTGTAGGTGAGATAGCCGCCCCATCCTACCTGATGGACGACGTCTCGGCAGCGATAGAGGGAGGTAGCCGCTAAGCACTCGCACCAGACGACGAAGAACAAGGCGACATCGTTAACGTAAGTGTCAACGGCGTCCAGGGCCTGCAGACCGAACTCGGTGCAGTAGATCAAAGAGATCAATGCAGAGGCGACCGCCACAGTGGTGCAAACGGCCCAGCGGGGGACTTTCCTGCCCCAGTCCGTATCCATGATCAGCGTCGTCATGACTTCGAGGAGGGAGAATGCAGAAGTGAGGCCGAGGAGGAAGAGCGTGAAGAAGAAAAGCACGGCCCAGAAGGGGGCACCGGGCATCTGGGCGAGGGCTTCTGGATAGGTAATGAAGCCCGTGACGAAGGTCGAAAAGGTCTCGCCGTCGGATGGATCGATGCCTAGATATCCAATCACCCCAAAAACGGAGAAGGCGGCAATGACTTCGATTGCGGAATTGCTCAAGCCAATGATCAGAGCATCCTGGACGGCATTGGAATGCCGCGAGCAATAACTGGCCCACGAGGTAAAGTAGCCGAAACCGACACCGATGGAGAAGAAGATTTGTCCAAAGGCCGCCTGCCAGATCTGCGGAGACTCCAGTGCACTGGTGCGCCAGGTGCCGAAGTAGAGTTTGATTCCAGCACCTGCGTTTGGCAGTGAGGTTCCACGGCCAATCAGGACGATGATCAAGACCAGAGGCAAACCCATTGTGACGTAGATGACCCTTCCTGTCATCCCGACGCCCCTGAATACACAGAGCCATGTGACAAACCAGGTGAAGATAGCCCAGCCTGCGGTCTCCCCGAGCACTGCAGTACCCACCCAATCAGTGTATGAGGCAACACTGCCGTCAGGGTTGAAGCTACCGACGGATGCTGGGTCGAGGTTGGAAACGATCTCGTTGGTGAAGTAGGTAGCGAGATCTTGGCCTTTCCATGGAAGAGGGCTCTGAAATGAGCGGCGGAAGTACTTCATGATCCAAGCTAGGAGTGGTACGTAGTAGGTAACGACGACGTACTGCATAGGTATACGAGTTAGCCATTTGCATTCGTATTCGAGTGCGTTGGAGCTACTTACGCCATTGAACACGACGGAAAGACCGAGGCCCTTGGCGCGTTTGTTGACGCTGTGCCATGCTAACACGGGACCGCCGCGGTAAACAGTACCGAGAGAAATCTCGAGAACCAGCAGCGGAAGAGCGACAAAGAAGAGGGCGATCAGGTAAGGTATGAAGAACTGGAGACCATAGTTGTTGTACACGACGGACGGGAATCGCAGTAGATTTCCAAGACCGACGGCTCCGCCTGAAATGGTAGGTACGACGTCAGTGGGTGTGTTTTTGAGATGCACGGATTTGGCGCATAAGACTTACCCATTGCACATAGCACGAATTGGATGCGGTTTGAGAACATGTCGCGGCCATCCTCGCTCTTTTTCGCCTCGGGCGAGAGTTTCCGCAAGATGCGCTTGACCCCGTCCATATTGCCGATTATACTGTAAGTAAAAGCTTGTAAGGGAGGGAAGAGTGGAAAGAAGCAGAAGCTAAATCACTCTGGGGTGCTCAGCGCCCGTGCAAGTTTGCGCTTGCAAGTGAGACAACCGATGGAGAGACTTCAGCGTGAGGTGAGAGCAGCGGTATATTAACAGAGGCTGCGCGTGCATTTTATCTGCTGTCTGTAATCGTCAAGCCCGTCTATCTCCAAGACTTGCCCAGCCCAAGCTATCATTCACCTTCCTTGTACAAACGCGCTAAGACTGTGGCGTTTGGCTCCAAGATTTCCCCAGATTCGGTTCCATGGGCTGAGTGGCCGTAGTGTCGTACCACAGTTCGGGTACGCGGTCTTGTGGAGTCAGCAGGTCGGCCATGGTTGGACGCTCGAGCCCCGAAAAGGTGCAGGGCGGCGTTGACCGGCGTCCGATTTGTACAATCCAGACGGACATGTGCTCGACTCGTGTTGGTACGTCAGCCACGAGAGCCTAAGGATTCTGTCAAAGGACGCGGAAAGACTTGGAGTCGAAGACCGCTCGTCTTGGCCCGGCGAAGCGCATGCGCGCAACAGGCACAACTGCATCCAGATTCCACACCTGGCGTGGCCCGAGGCTGTAGAGAAGACCAGAGCAGCACGCACACAGCTGGCGGTAACGTGTAAAAAGCCGGCTCATATAGCTTATCTTGCACCACACGTCGGGTTGCTCGGCACGTGCTTGGCGTCTTGGTCGCCTAGGAAATCGTTGCGGAGGAGGCACAGTGGTGGCACTCTATCATCATCACCGTTTTCTGGGGGGTGACCTTTGATGATGGAAGTGGAAGGGGATGGAGGGGGATGCTTTGACCGGTTAGCAGCGGTCCATCGACGGCTCCCGGCTGAGCGGCGTGGGAAGCAGGAAGGGTTCGTGCCAGGCAGGATTCGATAGTTGTTGCAGTTGGTGCAGCTGCTTCGCTTGGACTGGACTGGACTGGTCCCTGGAGGCCTATGCCGCTGTCGTCTTCCCCTTTTCATCGTCTGCTGGGTGCGCTACCTGGGCGCGTCGTCGTCTGCGCATGCGCATTCATGTTCGTGAAGTCAAAAGACAGAGTGAAGAGAGAGCTCAGATTGCGCGAGATTTCAGGAGAGTTCTATGTATCCATGGGGGCTGCAGGATAGGTATAGGGACACTGACGCTTGTCACTCGTAGGGCGCACTGCGCAGGGCGTGCGTGGGAGAGAATCAGCACACGAGCTAGCGTCCCATTCGGAGTTATCGGATGTCTGGACTCGAATTCGTACTAGCGCAAACGTCACACTACAGGTATCGAGTATGCACCCCGCTGAAGGTATTACATGGTTTTTGATTGCCTGAACTGCACCTCCTCATTTGTCGTTATAACATGCTTGTCTTGTCTTGCTGTGTTCTGCTACACATGCTCCAGTGACGCTTTGTCTTGCACTTTTTCTACACCCTCCGAGCCACCTAGGACCGCATTAGTGCAGACACATCCTCCTCTGCAACGAGCTGACACATACAAAACTCTGCTCCTAGTATAGTACATAGAGCTTCGTTCAAGGGCGGCAATATGTTGGTCTGCTTGCTGCATCCTCGAGGTTTAACGTCACTGTGATGTATCTCAGCATCAACATGATGCCACAACATCGGCACCCAAATCCGCAACAAAACACCGCGTCACCACCGAATATGCCTTCGCACAACACTCCTACATCCTATCTGAAAAAATCGCCCTCCATTTCTTATTCTTCTGTACACGAAAAACCATGGCGTCCATGCGAGCCATCAAACGGCCCTCAGCAATCCTCCAAGCCACCACCCGACGCAACCTAGCTTCGCTCTCCCCCCCCTACTCAACCACGCACCCGCCCAAAATCCTCCTCGAAGACCACCAACCCGGCTACAACTTCATCCGGCACAACGCCCTCCCGCCCAAACCCCGCAAAACCAGCGTGACAGAAATCCGCGGCCCCTACTATTCCGCCATGGGCCCCCGCTACCTATCCGACGTGCTTGAGACCATGGGCACGCACGTCGACGGGCTCAAGTTCGCCGGCGGCTCCTTTGCCCTGTTCCCCAAGGCCGAGCTGCGGAAGCTGATTGATATCGCGCACGCGCATGGCGTGTATGTGAGTACGGGGGGCTGGATGGAGCATGTGCTTACGCAGAGTGATACTGTGGCGGCTGTGGACAAGTATCTGACTGTGTGTAAGGACGTGGGGTTCGATGTGGTGGAGGTGAGTACGGGGTTCTTGTCGCTGCCGCCCGATGACTGGGTTCGACTCGTTGAGCGGGTGCAGCATCATGGTTTGAAGCCGAAGCCGGAACTGGGGATCCAGTTTGGTGCTGGAGGGGACACGGAAGCCAAGGATTTGGAGAGTATGGGGACGTCGGATCCGTCCAAGATTATTAATATTGCGAAGCGATTCGTCGACATGGGTGTGGAGAGGATGATGATTGAGAGCGAGGGCATTACGGAGAATGTGACGAGTTGGCGGACGGATGTGATTCAGGCCATTTTGAAAGAGTTGCCTTTGGACAAGGTCATGTTCGAGGCGGCGGATCCCAAAGTTTTTAATTGGTACATCCGGGAGTTTGGTGTGGATGTTAATCTCTTTGTCGATCACAGCCAGATTGTTCAATTGAGTTGTCTCAGGAGAGGGATTTGGGGTATGGCGGATACGTTCGGCAAGATCACTACCTTCAGGCCGGAGTGAGTAGCGCCGTAGAACCTCGCTTCGTTAGGATAGATGAGTAGTGGACCCTACTACTGTCTTTCTCAAGGCGTAAGGAAACACAATAAGGTGATATAAGTAGCTTCACAAAGGCAAAATACCGCGAGAAAAACATAGGAAGTCTGCTATAATATTGGTAAAGGAGATATGCACGTACTGTTGCCAAGTGTAGCAGCTCAACACATATGAGGCGCCGGGTCACTAGGTCGATAATTCGCGGACGCTATGTCAAACCGATACGCGAATTGAAAAAATAAATCAAAAATTGCGTGTGAGAAATACGTAGAGAGTATTATATAATTACAGAAATGTACATAAAGAGAACGCCAGCCCCCCCAAAGTACCAGCCATACCCGCTAAACTAGCGACACATGGAAAACCGTCAAACAAACTCCCAACACTATCCAGGTATATAGACCAAAAGAAAAAATGCGAGATTCGTTACTTCGTGAATGTGGTATGGTGCAGGGTGAATGTGTCTGACGATGATGATGCGCGAGGTGATGTAATGCCAAAAATAACGCATACGCGTGTTATGTGTGTATGCAAACGCCTGAAGCTTGCAGAAATGGCAAATTGCAAGTGATTTTTGACCCGGGCCGCATCTTTTTTAAGATGGCGATGGCGATCCAGGACTAACAGGCTCGACATAATACCTCGTCCCGATACTGCGCCGGATCTTCTCTCTTCTCTTCTCCACCCTTCTCTCCTTCAACCGATCCTTTACACCGCTGATACCAATGTACTGCACATGGTACTTTTTCAAGCCGGGCAGACTTCTTCCTTGTCTCCAAGAGCCGCGGCGGCGCGACCGCTCGTATTCAATGGACACGTTGTCATGAAGACTAGCACTGCTGCGTCTTTTGGAAATGCCACCACCGCCGTGCCGACCTAGTGGCATGGTGGGTGCTTGAACAATGACCTTGGGAGGAGACGCATGTGTTGACGTGCGTGGAGACCTCGCGGAGTGCGGTGGAAGTGTGACGTGGTGGCGGCGCTTGTTTGTGCCGTGGCGTTCCACCCCAAGCGAGTTACCAATCAAGAAGCCTCCAGAGCCCCGGAAACCACCCTTCAGCTTGTTGCTGAGCGTGATGGAGCGTTTCGGAGGGTTCGGTGGTGAAGGATCTTCGACGTCGCTCGTGTCGCCTCCTTGCGGTAGTGCTTCTTCCTCATCGCTCTCGCTCTCGCTGTCCTCGAAGCCGTCCCAGAAGCCTCTTGGTCGCCAAAACGGATGCAAAGTTCCGTCTGCATCGTTTACGGTCGGTACGCGAGGGTTTCGGTGGGTATGTCTGTGCGAGTCGCTGGCATGCCGGCCTCGGTTGTTAGATGCGCGTGCCAGAAGTGGCGTGATGAGGTTGTCAGAGTACCGCCGTGCTCGTTGTAGGACGGAAAGTCGGCGTTGAGGGTGCGAATCAGATCGCTCAGGCGGTCCTGGTGGTGCCGGTGCCGGTGCCAGTTGTTTCTCGAGCTCTTCCATAGGGGTGGGAGGAATGAAGTTAATTTTGGGTGGTTCTGGTGGCACTCTAGGATTCTTGAGCGGAGAATCTACGGCACTTGGTTGGGGTAAAGCTATTTGCTTGGGGGGCGTGGATGGCTGAAAATTCAGAGTCGGCTGCGGAAGGGGCTCGTTCTTCCCTTGGTGGTATTCCTGATGACTCTCGCTAGCGTCTACAAAGGGTGGAGTCGGCGTGGTATGCAGATCACGGTAGTCTTGAGGCATCAGGAGGTGTGCTCCACCGGTCAGCTGACGTTGCTCTGGCATCATCGAGTTGGTACGAGCCATCTGCTGCACGACCAGGAGCGAGTTGTTGTTGTGGGGGAATATGCTTACAGCAGTCGCCTCGGTGACTTCGACTGTATCGGAGAATTGTGAAAAGGGCGTTGACTGGGAGTATAGGTGCCTAGCCATGGCATGTTCCTCCCTCCGTGAAGCAGACGCATCGAAACTGACTCGCCCATGTTCCCCGGAAGACCGGCGTCGCTCGTGGCTACGGCGAACCATCTCTTCTGTGGATACTCGACCGTCCAAACTTGGTCGAATTGCCATATCAGGGGACAAGGAGGCATTGTCTTGGCAAGGCGAGCTCCATCTTCGCTCCCCGGAGCGTGCTCTCGACGACCGCGAGCTCCAGCGCATAGGCGGCGAACTATCCAAGAGCGGCGAGAACTTGTCCAGGTTCTCCGCCGTGGCAGGGTTTGGGTTGGAGGCAGGGAGCAGTGTGGCCTCTTCCGCAGTTTCACGGTCGGCAATTAGGCGTCTGACTCTATCCATCAACGCAGAGGGTACGTGGCCAGCCTCGACGGGATGGCTCGCACCCATGAAGACGTCGCGCTCCGCGGGCCCATCTACGCCTTGGTCGGGAAGACGGGGAAGCGACTTTTGGAGATCAGCCTGGCGCTTTGCGTTGGCGGACACAGGCTGCGGTTGGCGTCTCACTTTACGCGACGTGGGCGACGCTCGGTGTGGTTTTGGCGACAAGGTGGGTGATGGTGCTCGCTCCCGTACCGGCGCGTGTGGGAAGATATTCTCGGCTCGGCGCGGGCTTCCCGAGGGCGAAAGCTCCGAGAAGTTTCTGGGTTTCGGGGATAGCGTGGCCCGTCTCGCAGCCTCAGGCGCAGAATTTACACGCTTGTGGTAGCTAGAGCCGGCGGCGCCCGATCGCGCAAGGGAGCTGGACCTGCTCAGTATGTCGGCCGCAGGTTGCAGCACATTCCGGATAGACTCTTGATGTGCCAGCGTATGCGCGGAGCTGTCGATGGTCCTTTGCCGCAAGGACAGGGACGGGGACATGATGCGCTCTGAGCCCAGCGTATCCGACTCGGCACTGGCCCGCTTCCTCCTATCGGCGATGTTGGTCCGCTTGTGCACTAGGCGATGCAGCGGCACGTCGTGGACGACGTCGTCATGGTAGGAGTGCATCGAAGTGCGGCTCGACGGCGTCTGCGAGCCAAGCTGCGAAGGCGAGCTGACATCTCGTCGGTAGGCCATGTTCCTGCCTGAATGGCGCAGCGTCTGGGTCCGCCGCGGCGGGGTGACGATGACCATGGCGGAAACGACGGTCGAGCCGACGGACGAGGTCGAGAGTCGCTTGTTGCTGGCATCGCGCGACCTTTCGTCGTGCATGCCGCTGGCCTCGGACGGCCAACCGATGGACTGGGCAAATTTTTCAATCGACGGCGTGACGGGGCTGTTGTGGCTGGCCTCGACGCGCTCGCGCAGGGAAGAGGCCCGGCGCGCCCTGACGCTGGGGGTAGGCGAGGCGGGCTCGACAACGGGAGCGTCGGCATTCTTGCGCGGCGACGACGATTGCGGTCTGCGTTTCCTGCGTATGGTTACATTCCGCATCAGATCCGTGTTCCATTCCCGATCTGGTACGTCGGCCACGGGTGAGGATCGCTTGTGCTCGTCAGCGCCGGCAGTGGTGTCGGGGTCGGGGCCGGGATGGTCGAGGACGGGGGGAAAGTAGGGCCCGGGGCGGTTGGTGGGCGTGACATCGTTGTCGTCGTGTTCAAAGGCCAGGCCCAGTCCGCGGTCTTCCTCGACGGTGCTCAAGCGGTCGCCGGCCGACGTCACCGATCTGCTGTCGTCGACGTCGGACGAGAAGGGGTCCTCGCGCGCAGTCCTGAAGGAGTCGGCTCGCGATGACGGGTAGGCAAACATGGGCGGGCGCTCGGGGGGCTCGGGGGTCGCATTCGCATGGGAGCTGCTCGTCCGTGGTGGGCTCGGGTCGGGCGTGGGCGGGCTGCGCGCATTGACGGGCGTGCTGAGCGACGACTTCTTCGACATGAGCGCGTTGACGAGCCCGTCGGCATGCGGTGGTGGTGGCGGCTCCGCGTCGTGGCCTGCTTCGCCGTGCTGGGCGACCGTGGGCGGCGTGGGCGGAAGGCCGGTGTTGGTCTCGTCGGTGGGCGGCGTGGTATACGGATCGTCGCGCAGGTGCTTGGACTGGCGCATATCCGGCGACGCTGGGAACGACGACGACTCGAGCATCGCAGGCACGGCCGAGTCGACATGCGCCATGGCAGCAAAGGGTGCCTCTTGCTCGCGGGGTTACGACGAAGCCATGACCCGCGGGCGCAGTGTAGCCGGGTGCTTCTTCATGCGACGCTGTCGTTCGTTGCGAAGTAGGTTGCCGGCCGTGCAGGGCGATGGTGTGTGGTGACGCAGGTAGCCTGGGTGCCTGGGTAGCCTGGGGGAGTGCCAAGCGAGCCGTTCACCATGAGTTTGGGCGGCGGCGGTCCGATGGGGACATGGAGTGACCACGCCGTCGATGTGGATTTGGATGTGGACGTGGAAGTCGATGTCGAGCGTGTGAGGGTGAGGGTGAAGGTGCAGGTGTGTGCCGAAGGAGCTGGTCGCTTCAATATCGACGCACCTTGCGCTTAGCTATAACGGTAGGCGGCGGCGGCGGCGCAGATGTGGCTTCCAAGCTTTGGGGGGGCCAATTTCGGACTCCTTAACGGGGCGACGTCGCCGGCGATTATGGATGCTGCATACTGTGTAAGGAAGAAAGCACCAAAGTCAAAATGGCGAGCTGATGGTGTGGTTAGAGGACCACATGTTAATCTCATTCGTCCCGGCCCAGGCCCTTTTGCGCTGCCTCCCGACCACTCAAGCCCATGCGGAACATGATAACTTCGGCGCCTTACATGCTCTCCCCGTTCGAACCTGCATCCAACGAAACGCAACCCCTCTTTTCCCCCCGCCGCCTATGCGACGGTACTCCGCAACCCGCAGCACCTCGCAATCATGTGCCCACGTACCTTGCCTCTCTCGTAACGTGCTCACAGAATAGCCTATTCGATAATCCAAGCCAGTCTCTCATGGTGCACAAAAGGTGCAAGGTAGCGTTTTGCAGACTACACGGATACCCGCGTAGTATAGAAAGGAAGCAGATTGACTAGAGATATTGTTTGACAACCTTTCTCGGGTTAGCTCTCTTACACTTTGTCTGCAACCTGAAAGCAGGTGACGTCAAACCCCCGCTTATACAACATCCTATTCAGGAAAATCCCTACTCTACGTCTACATCCATACACCACGCATCACAAAACAAAATCGTTCCCAAGAATACCACCCTCCAGAACCCCACCCCATCTAGCCTAGTCCAAAAAAGAAAAACACACACTCCAAAGACCCCCACACCACCAGCCCCACACCATCCCTCTCCCCCAAACAAAAACCCAACACCAATGCCTCCCAACCCAACCGTCATATCGCACACCCTCCCCCCAACCCGCCAAATCCCCAACTCTCCACTCCCCCTCCTCCACTACCCATCACTCCTCCACGACCTCGTAACAACCCCAACCTTCCAACCAACCCACCTCCTAGACCTCTACACCCAACACGGATGGCAAACGCAATGGATCGCAAAGTACGGTCCAGACATCCCCTCGCACTACCACTCCACAACGCACGAGTGCATGACGGTGATTTCAGGCAGTCACGCAACGATACGCTTTGGCGTCGCTGACGGCGAGGAAAAAGGAGGTGGTGGTGTGGAGATCAAGGCGCAGTTGGGCGACGTGTTTATTGTGCCTGCTGGTGTGGCACATAAGACGTTTTCGCCGGAGCCGTCGTCGTCGGGGTTGGCGTTTTACCAACCCGAGGATATTGCGGCTGGGCGGGCATGGGAGGTTGGTGCGGAGAGGGAGGGGAAGAGGCGGAGGTTTTTTGAGGGCGTGGAGCTCAAGGGCGAGTTTATGATGATGGGTGCGTATCCTTATGGAGGCGTTTGGGATTTTGCGGTAGGGGGCGAGCATGCGGGGAGGGAGGAAGAGGTGTGGCGTGTGCCTGTGCCGGACAAAGATCCTGTGCTGGGGGATAGTAGGGCGGGCTTGGTTGGGCTGTGGGAGGGCAAAAGTCATGCATCTCTGACTTAACTACACAAGTCATTTGCATACATCATGATGAAAGCAAGCTCAGTGAGCATTCTCAATCCAAATTCGATTGCCGGTCACGCATACTCTGCATTCCCTAAGAGCAGCAGCACCGCGATCAAACGCCAATGCAACAATCCATGCTCATCACAACAGCTTCTGCAAACTGGAACCCCGATATGATATGCTAAACAAAATGATATCATGCCCTTAACGTCTCCGACGCCTATGGCAAGATAGGAAAGAAGCCCGGCTATCTTCTGATCCCAGAAGTTTCAGGCGGAACTGAAGCCCAACCTAGGCATACCATAATTTGAAGAAAAAAGAGTGATAGTAGTTTTGACGAGTCAACATGAGCCAGCAAGGCCAAAGAATGGGGCTTCTGCGATATAATGATGCCGTATTATGCAGAATAGGAGACACCCAAGTCAAGACAGCATGAATGAGAGCCATGGACTGCAGACAGCGATGTCCTAGATCTTGCGCCGTACGGTGAACTTGCGCTCCATGGTAGCAGCGGGTAGCGCATCAGCGAATCGGTTACGAGCTAACCCTTGACGTTAGCTTTACTTTCCTTCAATCGCGAGTTGCGAACTACGACTTACTCTCCGCCGAATCGAACATGATCAGGATGTCATCGTGTTCGCCTGGATATTCAATCTCGTCCAAGCATACAAACCTCCTCTTCGTGCCACTCCACCCCGTCAACCTGCCTTCCGCCTTTTGCATCTTGCCCTCGCCCCTCCTCTCCTCCACGGGAAGCGCAAACTTTGCATCGACCAGCTTCAAGCCAAACTTTCCACCCTTGTCTGTCTTCTCAAAAGTGTCCATGGTACGGAGTTGGAAGTTCATAGCGTCGGCGTGGGAGAAATCTTCGAAAAAGGCTAGGAGCTGGATGATGTTGTCTTGTTCGACAATTTGGAGGCGAATCTGGTTGGCAGTCCATTGTTTGTAAATGGGAACAACCATGCGGCGGCGCGAAATGGAGAATGTGGTTGCAATACTGCATTACGTCAGCACATAAACTCATGCGAAATGTAGTAGAAATTAGAGCACTCGGTAGGAAAGCCAATAAAAAGATATGTACATACCCATCAAATTTGACCTGGAAACCAGTGACGGCAAGTTGGAAGGTGTGAAGATCTTTGAACGAGTTGAATGACAATCGCCGTACGGTCGAGGCGCTGGTCAATGTCCTCAGCAGCTCCGCCAGCGCGTCGGGAACATCATGTTCGGACCGACCGCCATCAATGGCTACGGCCATGTCGTGTTGGGCTTCACGAAGAAGCGTAAGTTCAGCAGCACCATCGACGGGCAGGCGAACGAGAAGTTCACCAGGACCTGGATGCCATTAGCTTGTTGATATCCAATGATGAACGGCAGTGCTAGCTTACCTAAGTTCATGCGATCAGAGATGATACCGGCCGTATGTCTGCATACGATCCTCAAGCTCTCACTCATAACAGTGGGTGCTGACTCGAGACCTGCAGCTTCAGGGTCCTGGTTCATAACCTTGGCTTCCTGCCACTGCAGTTTCTCTAGCACACGACTACCTTGCTGACTAAAGCCCTCTGCCTGATCTGCACTCTCAATGTGAAAAGCCTTGAGCGCCACCTGAGCAAATGTCGTCTCGCCCTCGGCAACGTTCATGGACGTGAGCGTACCAAAGAGATGGTTGCGGTCCTTGCCCTCTTGGAAAACCAGGTGAATTGTACACGTTCGTGACATCTTGTCAGGGCCCTCCTCACGAAAGCGTAGTTTCATCGCTGGCGCTTGATCAGCCTCGGTGAGGTATTCGAAGTTCATGGGCTCCTGCTTCGTCCCAATCTCGTGGTTAATTAAGCTGACTTGCTTAGTGTGTTGTGCCGTGACCAAGACCATTCGGTAGCCTCGATGTAGTTTCCGCTTGCCGGTACCTTCACTGCTACGCTCGATTCTTTGGAAGACCATGAGTTTGCAGCCTGGTACGTGATCGGGCGGGAAAGCCGATGGGTTGGCCGGGTCCTTGTAACTGGCCTCTCGAAGATACAGTTTGCACGCAAAGCGCTCGTCTCTTCGTTCTCGCAGATCTGATTCTACTCGGTTCGTGTGGTTGACGATGGACCACAGACTGCGGAAGTCGGTTTCATGCAGTGAGAGCGTGAGCACAAAACCATGGCGCAACTGTACCGTGATCTGACTTGACTGCTGTTTCCAGTTCACGTCTTTCCAAGTTATTGCCGAATTGGAGCCGACGAGGATGTTGATCAGGCTATTCTGACTACAGACGGCAAGTTTGACTTGATACTCCTCTTTGGAACGCAATATAGACATGACAGCACCCATGGGAACGCGATCGGTGTTGGGGTCGTCGGTTGCCACAAAAGCTTTGACAAACATTCTGAAGTAGCAGAACTCGTTCTTGGTGTCAGCGAGAGGTATGTATTGCGATAGACTGAAGTGATGGTGGCTGTTTTGAGATGCAGGAAGTCCGGACGTCAAGACACTCGCGACGTCTGGAGCAAACATTGGGTACTCCTCCCATATGGACTGATCCTGTCCTTGGATAAGAGCCTGAGTCGGAGGCATGCTGTGATGCTTCTTCATAGAAGCCACAAGGAGCTTCAGGTAGTGTGTTATCGCATTCTGGATATCGTAGACCTCTGCGCCAGCGGCATCTCCGGCTTGTCGCGCTAGATCCACGTGGGCATCAGGCGTCGCATCACCGTATCTTTGCAGGCTTGGGTGATTAGGGAGAACTTGGGTGAGTATCCACCACACCTTTGCCAAGTCGACGTGGGGCTGAGCTAGACGTTCTAGTGGAGGCTCTGCGGACTTTGGCTGATTTCTGATCATGGTTTCCATTCCGGTGCGTCCCTTCAAGAACCACCAGGTGGCAACCCGTAGCCATTGCATCGGTGAGTGATTATACAGGTTCCCGCCAAGCTGCGCTGTCAATTGGAAGATGCCTTGCATGTGGGTGACGCGATCAGCGAAATCTGTATACGCAAGTTGGGTTGCGGATTTTGTGTCGGAGCGACTGAGGGGCGCTGCGGGCTTTGCGCCAGCTGCGGGCGAATTCCGCATCGGCATTTGGACCCCAGGGGGACCTGAGGGTGTTGTAAGGGTTGGTGGATACGAGGGAGGCTGTGATAGCTGTGACGGCTGTGATGGCTGTGATGGCTGGGGTTGCGGGGGAGCAAAGTACGATGCGCCTTGCGGAAGCTGAGGCGGCGTTGGGAGATGGGGGCTTTCGTCAAGGGCTTGGAAGATCGGTTTCTCGGACGTGGAAGGCATGCGTTGTACTGCGACAGCGGAGAGAGGCTCTGATCGTATAGCGGGGGAACCGCGTGCTTGTGAGATGGCAGAATATGCGGTGTATTGGGAGGAAGCCGAGGACGACGGACGTTGATCGGTGTCTATAGGGAAAGCGCCCGGGGGCATTGGTCTTCGTCCAGGAGACGGACCGCGTGCTTTGGATCGCTGCGGGTCCTCGGCATCCAGCGCCTTGCGTGGGGAGCCCCTCAGGTCCATGTGATGGCCTTCCAAGGGCGTTCTTCCGGCCGCAGGCGTGTGATATGACGATGGAGGCGTACCGACCCGCGAGTGCAGCGAACTCGTCTCCGAATCGCGATCGTGGCCTGAGACTGCTCGTTGCGAGGCTTCATGCAATGTCCGGCCCTCTTCGGCGCGCATTCGCTGCTTGACCCTCGCAGCGAAGGAGCCGGGCCCCTGGTCGTCGTCGGCGCCATGGTCGTGGTTGTGGTCGTGGTGGTGCTCTGAGACTGGCACTGTCCTCGACAACACGGGCGAGCGGTTGTCCGAATCGTGTGAATATTGCGAGTCCTGGCTCGGGCGGCCTGCGGGTTCTGGGATGTTGTCGAAGCCGGTGGGTGCGCGTGCGAGGGCTTTGGGGCGTTCTCCCAGGCCCATGGAGCCCATGTGTCGCGGCGGGGTAGGTGGGGGCTGCGCGTGCGAGTTGATGGCGCCCATCTGCATCTTCTGGCCGAGCGGCGGCGACAGCTCGCCTGGGTTGGTGCGGGTGCGCGTCAGGTTGGTCCTGTACTCGGTCTGCGAGGCCGTCCTGCCCACGCCATTGCTGCGCACGCCGAGGTTCGTGTCGTCCTGCGGCACCTGCGACGGCACCCGGTCCAGCGCCGCGATGCTGCTCGCCTTCTCCTTCTTTCTGCGCGACACCTCAATCGCCGCGTCCTCGCACTCGTCGCCGCCGTGGCCGATGACGTCGGGCACGGTGCGCACGAAGCTCACCATGAGGCCCTTTTTGCGCCTGCCGGTCTTCAGGCCGCCGGGGCCCGGGCTCCTTGCGGCCGCGGCGGCGCTGTGCAGAATGTCCTGTGCGGCGGGCCATCGTTGGGCGCTGGCGACGTCTATGCGGGGTCGACTCGCAAAGGCAGCGGCGGCGGCATCCTTGTGCTGCTGGGCGCGGTCCGTCGAGGGCTTGAGGAAGGCGTTGAGGTCGTCGTCGTCGACTGGGGACGTGGGCGTTGCCGTGGCCTTGCTTCTGGCTTGCGACGCAGCCGAGAGCTCGTTCGTCTTCTCCAGAATCTTGGTCCTCCAGCGGCTCTTGGAGAACAGCTTGCTCGCGGGCTCCTGTGCGTCCACCATGGTGCTGCCCGCAGACCACAAGCTGTGTCGTATCGTATCTACAGCGGGGTCGGCAGGTGTACTTGGGGGGCGGCGACGTGGAGTGAGGCGTGGGTCCACGGTTTCTGCCAATGTGAATGATGGCGTGCAGCGTGCGGTGACCGAGTGCGGTGCCTGGCAATGTGGCGTCTCTAACGGGGTCCTGCCACCTGAAACCCGGTGATGCGAAGACGCAATGCTAACGCCTCAACACTCGAGAATCGCGGTATACACATGCGCATTCAAGGGGAACCAACAGTCTTGTGGAACCGGTTGCCGTTGCGGAGTATGGATAGCAAGGTTAATTGTCAGGGTCGCGCTAATTGCAGGCCGCTTATCACTCTCCCAAACCCGCGCCTGCCAGAGTTTCACGTCGCTCTCTGCGCGCGTCGCATTGAAGGATTGCACGTGACAGCCTCACTAGTTGCATGCTGCTGGGTACCTCTGTCTCCGCTGCGCTCTCTGCCCGTCTTGGATTCACGAACAACGCAAAGGTGAAAGCGCATCCAAGCACGAAGGTCAGAACGTGCCCAGGTGAGCACCTACCCGAATCGCAAGACCAGAAAGCCCACTATACTGCAAACAACATAGCGTCCGCTCCAGGCGGGGAGTGACAAGCGGCGTGGACAGGGGTCGTTGAACCCCTAGCGTCAACCGTCAAGCCTGACCTCGGGAACGCGGGCACAGGGCACGGCGGGTAGGTAGCGACATCTGGACGCCCACGCCCAGTCCGTACATGTGTCTATCTTCAGCTGCGCGCTAAGTAGTCACCAAGAGATGGACCGTTCCCGACCTAGGCATAACCTTCGGGAGCAGGAGCGACCAAATAGGCACAAGTCAAAGGGAAAGTGCTTACCTCATCCGCTAGTGGCTGCGGAGACGCGCTATTGGTCGTCGTCCTCAACATCCTCGACAATCCTCGTATTCCCCTATAACTCCATCAAAATGTCTTCTCAATCATCATCTGAACCGTTGCAGACTTATGACATCTCTAACTTCACCTTTCATAATGGCCTCACCCTGCCCACCGTCAAAGTGGCATACAAAATCCTCAATCCGCACAATAGCAAAATCGCTGTAGTCCATACCTGCTTCAAAGGCCGGCTCGACACTACCCTGACGCACGCCAACGGTGCCCTGAAGAATCACAAGATCATCTTAATTGCTCTGCTCGGCAATGGCGAGTCCTCCAGCCCCTCCAACACAGAGAACTTTCCCAAAACGATCGAGTACATGGACTGCATCAAGGCTCAGCACCAGCTCCTGACCCAAGAGCTTGGCATCACCGAGGTGGATGCCATGCTAGGTTTCTCTATGGGCGGACAGATCACCTATCACTGGATTGCTTCGTATCCCGACTTTGTCAAACACGCCATCATTGTCTGTTCATCCGCGCAAACATCCAGGCACAATTATCAGTTTCTTGAGGGCCCGAGGGCTGCGCTAGAAAGTGCCGGCCATCCGGCCAGAGGCATACGTGCCTTTGGCAAGGCCTACTCCGCCTGGTTGACTAGCGCCGAGTGGTTCGACCAAGAGTGTTACAAAGAGATGGGATTCCAGCAACTGAGGGATTGGGACGATGTTGTCACCACTCAAGGGTACGAGGGCTGGACCGGTGATGATCTGCTAGTCTTGCTCGGCATGTGGCAGCGTGGTGACATCACGCGCTGCATGTCAGCATCCAACGCAACAATTGAAGATGCACTGAGATTCATCAATGCAAAAGTTCTGCTGATGCCGTGCGAGACGGATCAGTACTTCCGGCCATACGTCAATGGTCGCGAGGCTGCCAGTCTGAAGGACGCAAGGCTAGAGGTAGTGCCTAGCATCTGGGGGCACATTGTGGGAGGTGGTGCCAACCAGAAAGATGTGGAATGGATGGATAACCAGATCAAATTATTCTTGCGGATTTAGGGTATGGTTTGGGAAGAGTAAGGTAGAAATTGTGCGACTTCTTTGATTCGGCTTTGCTTTTGACAAGAAAAAAGGAAGACTATTTCTGATAGCATTTCAAACAAGAAATGACTACTATAGTTGCTGAAATCACTTGCCTTGGTGCCAAGCTAGGTTATCTCTGCAATTCGGACTTCACCATGCAGCGGAACACGGAGACCAAATATTTGTCAGTAGTTTCGAAGCGCAATAACGAGCAAGAACGAGAACTCCACGGCGGAGACCAGCTTTCCTATGTTGCGGATGGGCATCAGAACGTCCGGCCAATCACGTCGCAGCCTCATCGATATGTCACCGCCAAGCTCTTACACCCTCCTCAGCTCTACCTTTGTCGAAGCCGTACCAAAAGTCTCCAAGCAAGCACCTCAGCATCTTCCCGTAGCGTCTCCAAAAATTTCTCAGGACAACATCTTCTACAACAAAAGCCCGTGACTCGGTCTACAACAATGCCCACATCCCCAGCATCGTCATCAGGCCACACATCCGACACCAACGGTCCCCAAAGCCGGCGGTCACGCGTCTCAGCTGAGCACACCTTGAACCGGGTGCGCGAAAACCAGAGGAGACACCGCGCACGTCAACGCGATCGGGTCGCGTCGCTGGAGCAGAAACTAGCAGAAACGGAGCAGTTGTTGAGCGAGGCGAGGGCGGAAATCGCTGCGCTCAAAGAGGACGCTGCTGCGATGTACCGCAACGGTCAAGTAGGGAAATCAGACTTCAGAAATGATGCAAGTCCTGGAAACGATAGCACGAGCATGAAAGATATATATTCGCCCAGTCAGCAAACTGGACTAGCGGTCCTCCAACCACACCCCAACCTAGACCCGCGCCTCAACTACCCTGATGTCCTCGGAGACCTTTCCTTCCTGAGCGAAGACTCCCCCTTCTTCAACCTCCCATACGACCTTCCCAATATCACCACCACCACCGGCCCACCGCCATGCTGTTCTGACGCCCCAAACCCACCACCACCAGATTCCCCCACGGACCCAGAATGCCGCGCCTGCAAGATGCGTCCCTTACCCTCTCCCTCAGAAAGTACAACGCTGTGCGCCCAAGCCTACGTCATGATAGACCAACAGAATTTCAAAAATCTGGATCCGGATACGATCCGCATGTGGTTGGCTCAAGGGCTGCGGAGAGCGCAGAGGGAGGGTGAGGGCTGCAGAGTGGAGAATGGGGCGCTGTTGCGGTTGCTGGATTTTATTAGTGGGTTGTGAGTGAGAGGGTTGTGGGAAAGGGTGGGGGGGGTATTGACTCCGTTGTTGGGCTGCGATGGTATTCGATTTTTTAAAACGGCATTGGTAGGTTAAGAGTGTGTCTGCATGTACAGAGGAACAGAACGAGTAAGCCTCGCGACGAAGATGGGTATGGGTATGCCTACTGTATAGAGAGAGGTATTCGACCATCCATATCGATATGCGCGAGCTGTGGTTCCTGGTACGCTAATCATGTTCCCTCGTACCGTAGCGTGCCCAGCTACCTACCTAGCATTATATATATAGTGCAATCCTAGCGTTGCGCAACCGTAAAGATGATATGGTTACCGCAAACGTGTCTCGGCCACACCTCGTTACCACATCAAGCAGTTCTCGGCTTTGCGGGGTAGCTACCTACCTAGGTACCCAAACGTCGCTTACCAACCTACATCAAAGAGTGACATACCACATATCGCAGAGGTGACATATCGCCCTTCCCACATATATCTATCCCAACCAACCCCCCTCTCTCTCCTCCCTCCATCCCTCCTTCCCCATCCCTCCCCCAATCACAACAATGAACCCCGAACAAATCTACCACCAAGTAACCACCCGCTACACCGCCAGCGCCCGTACCCCCCCAAACCCCCACACCCAAACCGTAGCCCACGCCTTCGGCTACACAACCAACGACCTACACTCCATCCCCACATCCTCCAACCTCGGCCTCAGCTGCGGAAACCCCGTCGCGCTCGCGAGTCTAGCGCCCGGAGAACGCGTTATCGATTTGGGGTGTGGGGCTGGGATCGATGTGTTGCTGGCTTCGAAACGGGTGGGTGGGTTGGGGGGCGTGGTGGGTGTGGACATGAATGAGGTATGTATATACACACATATACCTATCCAGAGTGGCTAGATGGGTGGGTGGATGGGCGAAGTATGTTGTTTTTGTGGCTTCGGCTAACGAAAAGGATGGTAGGAAATGCTCAAGAAAGCGCGGTCCAACGCACGCAAGACCAATAGTACCAATGTGACGTTTATCAATTCGAGAATCACGGCCGTCGACCTGCCGGATAGTTGCGCGGACGTGATTCTCTCCAACTGCGTCGTTAATCTTGTGCCCGGTTCGGAAAAACCGCTTGTGTTCAGGGAGATGCACCGGTTACTGAAGCCGGGCGGCAGGGTCGCCGTATCCGATATTTTGACTAAGAGGACGCTGACCGAGGAGATGCAGAAGAATGTAGCGTTGTATGTTGGGTGTGTGGCTGGTGCGAGCCGGAAGGAGGAATATGAGGGGTGGTTGAAGGACGCTGGGTTCGTGGATGTCGTGGTTGTAGATGCGGGTGCTGATTTGAATGTTTATACCCAGGGTGGGGAGACAGGGGCGTCGTGTTGCGCACCGGCGGAGAGTGATGGCAAGAATGGGGAAGAGGAGGGCTCGTGTTGTGGAACCAAGGGGGGTGAGGGGGATGGTGGTGTTGCGGCGGATATGCAGAATGAGCTCAGGGACATAGACTTGAATGAATGGGCAGGTAAGTAGTTATCCTCCTATACGCTCACCATTATCTCGCGGGAAGAACTGACTACCTCTAGGCTCCTTCAAGATCTTCGCTGTAAAGAGGTAAGAGAATGGCGGAAACATGAGAATAGTTGACATCTGAATTATATACGCTATGCACAATGCTTATTAACATATAAATCATCACCACAAAATCATGAGTCTTTTCGTTCGTTTTCCTGTGTATCGGAGTGGGAAAAGGGTAAGAAGTCAAAAAGTAAGGTATTGGCTGTAGACCCATTATCGTCCCATGCGTATGACGCCGGCGTGCACCAGCTTCTGGATCTTCGAGCGAATACTGGGGTTCCTCAGGTGCTCTTGCAGAGCCGCAGGGTCGTCCTTGGCTTGTTGCAGAATGCTCTGCATGATGGGGTCTTGCAAGATGCCAACAATCTGGAGATATGTTAGCATATGCTGAGCGGTCATGGAAGATGATTCGTCTTACCTCTGGGTCACGCTGAATACGCTCCATGGTCTGTTGCTCAGTCTCACCCTCACGTGCAGAGTACTGCGCTTGCAGGGCCTTGGTCTCTTGCGCCTGGATTTCCCTTGCGTTCTTACCGTCCTTGTCGTGCTCCATAGCCTCTGCGCATACATTGACACACTTGCTGTACTCGCGCATGGTGAAGTAGGCCTGGGCTTTCCGCAGGTAGGCTCGGATGAAGTCGGGGTCGCGCTTGATGGCTTCATCGCAGTCTTGAACTGCCGAAGGGAACTCGAGCAACTTGATGAAGCAGGCTGCACGGTTTGAGTATCCTCGTGGGTCGTCCGGTGCGCGCTTGATCATCTCCGAGTATGCCTCGACGGCAGCCGGCCAGTCTGATTCCTTGAACTTGGCATTGCCGAGCTCTCGCGCCTTCTCAGCCTCCTCAGGGTTGATGTAGGACTCTCTGTCGGCCTTGATCTTGGCCTTCTCGGCGGCGCGGAGCTTAGCGAGGACTTCGGGTGTTC
This sequence comes from Decorospora gaudefroyi, assembly GCA_010015605.1. Classification (NCBI taxonomy): domain Eukaryota; kingdom Fungi; phylum Ascomycota; class Dothideomycetes; order Pleosporales; family Pleosporaceae; genus Decorospora; species Decorospora gaudefroyi. The sequence continues at coordinate 62,071 of ML975368.1, forward strand.
TGTGTTCTGTTTGGGCCTTCTGGTAGTGGAGGATAGCGTTGGTGAGATCGCCCATTTTCTCGTACGCGGTTCCAATGCGAGCGAATGCCCTGCCAATGTTAGTGCTGCTTCTGGAAAAGAATCAAGGGGCTACTTGCTTTGCGATGATCTTGAAGTCGGCCAGAATCTCGCGCCCGTACTCGACAGCCTCGGTGCAAGCCTGGATGCAGCCTTGGTAGTCGCCCTTCTCGAACTTGGCGGCTCCCAGGTTCGTCTTGTATGCGATGTCCTTGTGCGTCTCCCAGGCCTTGTTGTAGTTCTCGATGGCCTCGTCAAACTGTCGCTTCTTGTAGAACTCGGTGCCCTTCTTCTTCAGCTCGTCCGCCTCGACCTTTGCTTTCTTTGCAGCCTTGTCCTCCTCAGTCTCTTCCGGCTCTGGCTCGGGCGCGGGCGCGGGCTCAGGTGCCTTCTTGGCTTGTGCTGGTGGTGTTTCCAGGTCAGGCATCTCGACGTCTTCGGCTTCTTGTGCGCCCGCGCCGCCTGCTCCTCCGGCATCCGGCCCACCGCCGAACGACATGTCGATGCCCAGCAGTACGCTCATGACCTGCAGGAAGCGGGGATCCTGCATAAACTGTCCCGCCATGTTTGGGTTCTTCTGCAGCTGCTGGAGCTTGCCCATGAACTCCGAGTCTGCGAGGAGAGAGGCCGTCTTGGGGTTGGCGGCGAGCTTCTGGATCATGTTGGGGTCGTTGAACATGCCACCAAGACCTCCGGATGGATCACCGCCAAAGCCGTCGCCCCTTGCTTCTGCTTCGACTGCGCGCTTGACGGCCTCAAGACCCGACTTGGCTTGCGCATTGTTAGGGTCGAGTTTGAGCGCCTGCTCAAAGGCGTCTGACGCTTCCACTACCGGCTGTTAGTAACGTCCGCTCTTGGCAAATGTCCACGACATACCCAAGTTTCCCTCGCCATGTAGCGCAGTTCCCTTGCGGCCCCAGCCTTTGGCCCAGTCTGGCTTGATCTCGGTGACCTTGTTCGCATCGTCCAACGCCTTTTGCCAGTCCTTTAGCGAAGCATAGGCCCCTGAGCGGTTCGAGTAGAGCACGTGATTTGAGGGGTCAATTTCAATTGCTTGTGTGAATTTGTCGCTGGCGTCTGTTAGCAGCTTGTTCGCGAGGCTGTGTTGCGGGGGCACCGTACATGGATTCGGCGAACTTCTTCTCGGCGAAGAGCTTGTTGCCCTCTGCTTTCAGTGCGTCGGCCATGATGAGGGTGTAGAGGTGAGTGCAGTTTGTTGTTTGTAGTTTTCGTGATGCAGGCTGCACAGGGCGACGCTCGGAATTATAGTTTGGGGTGGAGCTAGAAGTTTCCACGATTGCGGAGCTCTACCGGTACTAGCAGGCAGGCGCGTCCGAGCGCAAGGGAAAGGGCGTCATCCCACCTGCTTCGCTTCCCCACCACCTCACCCCTCACGCGACTCGCCCTCCGTTTGGTGAGTGATGCCGCTTTCAGCCCTGTGTACGCGCCACTGTACCGCAAGTCGTCACACAAACACAAACTCGCACTGACGGTATACTAAAAGAGTGGACGGCATGTAGAAATGACAAGCTGCGTCCACTGGCTGCGACAGCACCCTGGCTACATCTTGTCCCTTCGGTTTGACTGACTTCAATAAGTTCAAGCGAGCTCAGCATCATGGGCCCGGTCGTGCCAGTGCGGCAAGCTCAATGGGACGCGGAAGCCGTTCAGAGTGGACACTATGACAAGATCATGGTGCAAAACCTCGACGTGGTCGTCAACGCTGGAAAAGACGTCTGGGGTCGACCGAAACGGCAGCGAGCGTTTATTAGCGTCACGCTGACCCTGGGGAAACAGTTCACGTCGGCCTCTTCCACGGACTCTGTCGACAGTAGCACCGTCCACTATGGCACCCTAAGCAAAGCGATCCAAGCACACTTTCAGAGAGATGACCTGGCCTGGATGTCCACTGCGGAGCTCTCACTCGCCGTCTCTCAGTGTGTGCGCAACGTCGCTGGCTCAACAGACATATACGCCATCGAAACAAATGTCTGTTACCTGAAAGGTAGCATGTTTGGCGAAGGAGCCGGTCACGTCACCTCTTCCATTGAAAAATCTGGCACCCGCTCCAGCGTGATGTATCTACGCAACGTCCGCATCCCCTCCTTGATTGGCGTCAACTCCAATGAAAGACTACAAAAGCAGCCCGTGGACGTCAATATCTGGGTCGATAACATGGCCGAGTCTCGTATTGACGACTATCCGCAGTTGGAGAAATTGTTGTTCGATGTATGTCCAGTCATCCTGTCCTGAGACATTTATTGATGCGTCACAGCTCATTTCCGAAGCTACGTTCCAGACCATCGAGAGCTTGCTGGCGTGGCTCATTGATGAGCTCAGGCAGAAGCACTTCACGCAAGAGGTGGACAGCAATGCGTGGATTAGACTGCGGGTTAGCAAGCCCCAAGCGGTGCCCTTCGCGGATGCCCCAGCTGTCGAGATAACACGACCAGTGCACCCAAACTAGCATTGTGCTTTTGTCAGTAATCATGGGAATGGATGCCAATCGATTAGATACAATAAAATTGACCAGCTGTGACCATGGCAACATTTGTGGATTATCTCCATACGCAAGCCACAGGACAAGCCAAGTCCGCCCGTGCCTGACTTGTGGTTACCTTAAGCGTAATGTCCACTAGCGTATCCGATACCAGTTCAATCCCCATCCCTTAGGGTTGTTCACCTGCTTTTACTATACTTGACGGCGCAAAGCCTTCTCGGACATGAGACAATCACTGAAGGCGCAGAAAAGAAAAACGCAATACGAGAGCGTGGATATCTGACTTATCTCGATATGTCGCCAGCATCAACTTATTGAAATCTGTTGAAAAAGAAAACTGTACTCGCGGGTTTATCGTCGTCTCAGCCACATCTGCGAGATACACGATAACACTTTTTCTGTTCCCGTTCTGTTCAGCTCGGCACGGATGTTGAAAGGCGTAGCTGAGCGACAAAGAGATTCGTCGTAAAGTTTGCAGTCTGCAGCCACGGATATCGTTCACGAGCATGGTGGAAATGGGTGTTATTGAAGGCGGCATTTGACATGGGCATCGTTGTGTAAAAAAGGGTTTCGCAGCAGATCCCCCACGTGGTCGAAGCAATACCCTTACAAGGAAAGTTCTGTGTCTGCTTGAGTCCCTGCGCCACCGTATGAGCCATGTTGACAGTTGGCCCAGTTGGCTCTCTCCTCGGTGTGCAGCGAGTCTGCATAAGGTTGTAGTGTGCTCTCGCCACCCTCCGAAATTCGCCTTGGCCGCAGGACGCATGTCTGATGAGGAAGTCTGAGAGGCTGTTGTTGGGAAGGATATCGGAAAGGCGGTCGAGGCGATACGAAGACCCTGGCTTAGCTGCAGGGCTGGATCTATCGACTCCAGCAAAATTATTCAACAATTGTGCATAGCAAAGATGCGCAACAACACGGTGCCGAAAAACTCCTTGTGATGGTGGCTTTTGACTCGGGCATAGCTATGTGGAGACTAAGAAAGAGCGCTGCAACATGCGTGATCGGACATGGTGACCAAGATAGAGAAGTGAGAGGATTCTGCAGTCGGTTTGAATATCTTGATAGCTTCATCAAGAGGCTGGAAAGAACTATTGGCGGCGTCGCCGTTCCCTTCAGAGATGCTACACTCGAGACTTCCCTTCTGGACCAGCGAGCGGCAATAATGCCAGCCACGGCCTGCGCGTATAAAAGCCGGACGCACACCGTCTCGTTCACTATTTCTCTTCCATCACAGGCGTGTTCTCGTTGCGCCTTGCCCCACGTCACCGCTAGCTTGGCTTAGGTATAAGCTCCGTCGCTCCCCACCATATCTGCTGTCCTCACCCTCCCTCACCACAACCACTCTCGACACACACAGACACAATGGCATCGCGCGCGATCCCTTCCCACTTGAAGCCTTCGGCCGCTCAGGGCGACGGCGAGGGCGGCTTCTCCTCGCAGCGCCACCACGGCAAGTCGCAGTCCCACGTCGTAAGTCCGCTCGTTTTGTTTCTGCAGCCCGCCAGCTGCATTTGCTTTCCAGCGATGTTTTCAGCCTTGTTTTCAGCGTCTTTTTCAGGCCTTGGTCGGCTGCTGCAATGGCAGGCTCAGCCTTTGCGTATGCACAAGTTGCGGGCGGATTGGGTCACCACCGAGCTCTCCCCTCGCCGTGGTGAGATGTGCGAAGACAGTGCTCAAGAGGGCATCTACATGGCCTTTCAGAAATCAGGCAACACTCGAAAGTGCTGTTCAATTGCTCCGAGAGGATTGGCGCCGCAACCGTATTGCTCATACCCCGCGACTTCGGTGGTATTGCTGGCCATTTGGCAGTCGTGGCCAACCATGTCCACGGCTTCAGAGCCCGCGTAAGACAATTATGCCTTCAGTGCTAACATGGAGCTTCCATATTCAGGCTTTCGAGAACACATCCACCAATGTCGCCGCCTCGCAGATGCGCAATGCTCTCAACAAGCTCGCTGATACCGTTTCGGACCCCGCCGAGAAGAAGGTCAGTCGCAATCTTCTGTGCCCCTCTTCCCAACCCCGCCTACGGCTGCTGGCAACCCAATACGATACGCTCGTGCTCGGTTCAACTATCCGCAGCCACAAGCAGTCAGCATGCCTAGGAGATGGGGAATGAGAGGGGTATGACGTCATACGATCGTATGCTGACCTAGGCAGTACTTCGAGACGGAGATGGACAACTTCTTCGCTCTCTTCCGGCGATACCTCAACGACAAGGCCAAGGGCACTGCCATTGACTGGAACCGCATCGCCCCTCCGAAGGCCGAGCAGGTGGTAAACTACGATGACTTGGCCAACTCCGAGGCGGTCGAATACCTGAACAAGTTGGCTGTGGTCAAGCTCAATGGTGGTCTCGGTACTTCCATGGGTTGCGTTGGCCCCAAGTCGGTCATCGAGGTCCGTGACGGCATGTCCTTCCTGGACCTGTCTGTACGACAGATTGAGTATCTCAACCGCACATACGACGTCAACGTGCCCTTCGTCCTCATGAACTCGTTCAACACCGACACCGACACTGCTAGCATCATCAAGAAGTACGAGGGCCATAACATCGACATCCTCACATTCAACCAGTCGAGGTACCCCCGTATCCTCAAGGACTCTCTCCTCCCTGCTCCCAAGTCCAACGAGTCAGACATTGCCAACTGGTACCCTCCAGGCCACGGTGACGTCTTCGAGTCTCTGTACAACACAGGCATGATCGATAAGCTCATGGACCGCGGCATCGAGTACATCTTCCTTTCCAACGCTGACAACCTGGGCGCTGTTGTCGACCTCCGCATCCTGCAGCACATGGTTGACTCCAAGGCCGAGTACATCATGGAGTTGACCGACAAGACCAAAGCCGATGTCAAGGGCGGTACCATCATCGACTACGAAGGCTCCGTTCGTCTTCTTGAAATTGCCCAGGTCCCCAAGGAACACGTCAACGAATTCAAGTCGATCAAGAAGTTCAAGTACTTCAACACGAACAACATCTGGATGAACCTTGCGGCCATCAAGCGTGTTGTCGAGGCCAACGAGCTTGCCATGGAGATCATCCCCAACGGCAAGTCGATCCCCGCCGACAAGAAGGGCGAGGCCGACATCTCCGTCCTCCAGCTCGAGACCGCCGTCGGTGCTGCCATCAAGCACTTCAAGAACGCACACGGTGTCAACGTTCCCCGAAGGCGATTCTTGCCCGTCAAGACTTGCTCTGACCTTATGCTCGTCAAGTCTGATCTGTACACTCTGCAGCACGGTCAGCTAGTCATCGACCCCAACCGATTTGGCCCTGCGCCCTTGATCAAGCTCGGCAGCGACTTCAAGAAGGTTTCCAGCTTCCAGTCCCGAATTCCTTCCATCCCCAAGATCGTCGAGCTCGACCATCTCACCATCACTGGCCCCGTCAACCTTGGACGTGGCGTCACCCTCAAGGGCACTGTCATCATCGTTGCGACCGAGGGCTCCACCATTGACATTCCTCCTGGTTCCATCCTCGAGAACGTCGTCGTCCAGGGTTCGCTCAGACTGCTCGAGCACTAGAGTGGTGGAGTTATGGTTTCTTCTCGGTTACTGTAAAATTTTGAAGATACAGGACTGCATATAGCGGCTGTTTATGAGGGATGACCGGCATTTCAACGTAGCTGAGCAAAAAGGGCTTATGCGGTAATGGGGGCGTAATAGTCACGCCTGGTCAATGGTTTCACGTACTGTCATAGACAAAATGTATACCGTCGAGCACTGAATCATTGTTCGTCGCCGCCAATCTCGTGCCTCATGTGTAACCTAGATAATTCTTGGGTCGGGCTGTCGTGTGCATATGCTACTGTGTATGTCTCGCTTACTGCTTCCTCACACCATTCGACATAGATAGCATTTTTCGACCTTCTGTGGAAATCAGCCCGGTTGTTGGCCCCAAAGGCTTACTCAGTTCAATGTTGCGCTCAGCCTTGTGGCCTTGCTTACTTGCTGCGCTTTGGCCCCGGTGCGCTTTGGCCCCGGTTCCTAAAAGTGATGACAGGATCTGATGCCCAATGTCACAAGCCACAACCATCCCGCGAACAGCACATCCCCCACCATTTCTGCCGGTTCCTGCGCAGTGCAGAGGCGCAGCCCTGGAGTCGGCCAGCCTGCCAGTCATAGTCATCCGCCTTTCCCGTATAGCGATGATGCCTGCTGATAGGGGCGTAGAGCTCGTGCTATAAGCGTCGTAGTTTCCTCACGTTGTTGCGTTCCACATGCCGTTGCATTCCTGCATTGCAGCATCCCCGCGTGGCATGACCGCGGCATTCACCGCACCTTTACGAACGCCAGCTTCCAATCACTGAACCTGTGTATACGCATATGCCTGAACCCATTGATAGCGGTTGTTTTGCCTATCGATAAGATGGCCTCGGAAACAGACGAAAAGCAAGAGCATCAGGAAAAGCGCGCGGCGGATGTAGCGCATGAGGACGCGGCGCATCGCGAAGCGTACGACTACTGGGGTTACCTGTTCAAGGAAGACAAATGCGGAACCCCGCTTTTGGATCGGCTGCTCAAGGGCATCGCAGCGGTTATTGTGAGTGGTGACAGGCTCCAAGACTAGCCGCTGGGGAGGCATCAGAGCTGATGCATGATGTTGTAGAGCACCAAGTTCGAGCCAAGCGACTCGCCCGACCTGACGCCATCGCAAATCGCAGCATGGTATCGCAGCGTTGGCGGAGATTACGACGTCCTGTTTACCGACACGGCGCCTTCGTCTATCGCCTTTATATACCGCTCGCTCGGCGCATTCCATAGCTTACAGCCCGCACCGAGCGACGATGGGTACTCGACTCCCACCATACCCGCGCTGAAGAAGCAGGGCTTTGTGACGTGGCAGACTATACAGCTACTGCTTGGGCCAGAAGAGCATGTGCCATTTCTACAAAAGGCGGTTGCGTTGGACGACATAGCAGATCCGGATACGGGCGACATCTTCCCAAAGATATTGCCCAAAGAATGCTTTCCGGATAGGCCCGACGATGCTATGGAGACATGGTATCAGGGTGTCGCTGCCAGGCTTAAGAGGGAGGCAGACGAGGAAGCCAACCGAGACCCAGTCGCTGACGAGCCAAGACCGCGTACCTCTACCGACGGCGATGGCTCCTCGGCCGATGAGAAACATGGGGCCTACAAATACTTTGAAGACCCGCTCTATCGCAATGGGAGGCCAAAGCCCACATTCATGCGTCACGTCTCGAAGCAATCTCCGCGCCCGGTTGATGACCATGGAAGGGCTGTCACATCAAGAGTGAGACACATGCTGAACCCATTGAATCCCTTTGCTAGCAGGAAGAAGAGTGTCCCGGGGCGGTATGAAAGTGATGGCTACTCGGATGACGACGCGACACCCCTCGCGCCCGGCCCCCAGCCAGTGCCGCGATATTCCTCCCACAAGCGCCCACACCCACCAAAACGCGAAGAGTCGCTATCAACGACAGACTCTGATTCAGATGCAGATGCAGATGGACCACCTTCCCGACGTCGCACTCCTGTACTGCGCTCTCATAGATCCCATGAACCGCCCGTATCGCAGCCGGGGTATTTTCCCGCCTACCAGGAGGCACGCCGCTACTCAAACCAACACGACCCGCACGTCAGGGTGGAAGGCACAAGCTCGAAGACGACCTCGCCTCAGCCCGTGTACCGACCAACTACATCACCTCTCTTTGCAACGCAAGTCGCGCAGCTTGAAGCACGCAAGTACTATGATCGTAGACCGACGATGCCGCCCCGCGCGAGCTACAGGCCTGTGGCACCTGGAGTTCGATGGGGATCACCAACAGTGCACCCAGTGAGCCCACCCCGAGATGTCGAGCCAGCCTATGTCCGAGAGAGGAATCGTGAGCGGGAGCACCATCATCGCGACCGGGACTCGCATGACGTAGCAAGTAGTAGCAGTGGCCACTCGCGACGACGCCGATCAACGGAGGATGTGGACTATGCTCGCGAGCGCGATCGAGAGGCCCGAACGCGCAGTCATGATAGAGTCAAAGATGAGTGGGATGACCGCAATAGCCGCGATAGGGAAAGAGACAGAAAGGTCGGCTATCATGACCGCGACCGATCGAGAGACGATAGCCGGGAGAGGGACAGACACAGAGATGCACGGGTGCACAGGTATGTGTCGGGCGTGCAGGACGGGGTTTCTGGGAGGAAATATCCAGTTGCTGGTGGCTCTTACTGAATGGATGTGTAGTGTCAGGGGTCGGATTGTGCGGCTGTTGAGGGAATTGTGAGGCAACGTGGGCCCTGGGGATGGGGACGATGATGAGGGAGCCATGGACAGGGGGAGGGGAACTGGTGGCCCGCAGCCTTGCCCTCACCACCCACACACGCACATCTCTGTTTGCGTGGGTGTGGGGGTTACTGTGGACTCTGGAGGTCTGACCGAGTCTGGAAGGGTTGTGGCTGGGGCTGCGGTGGTGTGGCGCAGTATCTTCAGGATGAGCGGGATCATGGATGTATGACCTACGACTTTTACTGTGATATCGCTTCTCGATATCCTCGTGGTTAGTCAAGCGTTCTCATGGCCTATCCTCATTATTACCCCTTTCGTACACGTTGAAGAGCGGTGCCGTCCACGTAAAGCAGTGGCTTGGCACACACGGCACAGTCATCTGGAGGCGCGCGTCTGCGCATCGCGGGCTGGACCCTGACAAATGCATCAGCGAGCTGCTGCAAAGCCAGCGCGAACTTCGAAGTGAGCCCTGCAGCTGGTAGCGTTATATTAGGTTGAGCAAGTGTGAATGTGTGAATGTGTGAATGGGCCCTTACAGAGCTCAAGCACAAGCGGTGTAGCGTCTTGCTCATCTCCGAGCCAATATTGCGGTTGCAGGTCCAATCTGCAAGTCATCGCGTGCAAAGTGTGGCTGTGCGGCCATCGTCATTGCGGGAGGATCCCAGCCCACCTCTCAGCCAGTGACCCAAGCTCCCTGATGGAGTGAGCAAGCAGCTACCTGGTCCGCTTGCGCGTCTGTCCTCGCACCCACTCGAGAGTCGAACCACGGCCATTCCTTTCGCTTTCTTTTGTTTTTCCCCTCCATCGCCCAGAAATCGGATCGGCGAGCAAGTCCAGTTAGTGTCCGAGCCAGCGGACTACAGCTGCATTGTCGCTAAGGCAAGCAGCCACGGCAGCCAAACAACAGGTTTCCAGGCCCTACACCAAACAGCCAGCCATTCCTTTTCTCTCTTGATTCCTCTCCGGCGAGCGTGCTCTCCTAGTAAAGTCGACTTCCTCAATCGCGAGCCCTCAATTGCACCTCCCCCTTCCCGTCCCTGCAGTACCGCTCGCGAGGGTCAGACGTCGGCTCCACCTTGCCGCCATGGCTACCGAGTCGCGCGAATCTGAGCTGAAGCAGCAAGGCGTGCTCGATGCTGCGAAGGACGCCAATTCCTCCATCACGGCTGCCCAAGCGGAGAAGGCGGTCGTGGATCAAGCGCGGGCCGGGGGCAGCGCAGCCTTCCAGTTCGACCCGGATGCCAGTCCGGAGCAGAAGCGGGCGCAGGCGAGAGCGCGAGTGCCGCCCGGCTTCCACCACGAGCGGAACAAGAATGCGACGGCGCTGGTAACGGATGCCGACGACAACGGGCCGCCCGAGTACCAGCTGCCTACTCCCACCAAGGCTGGCGTCGTGGAGACACCAGCTGAGGCGCTAGCGAACGGTCGCACGCCCCAAAAGGCCGACGACGACGACGACGCGCGATGGAACCGGGTCGGGTGGGCGCCCCAGTTCGGCATGCCGGGCGCACACAGCGAGGACGATGAGGCGACCATGGCCGACCACCAGACATGGCTCGAAGGCCGGCTGGAGGACAAGTTCTTCGGCGACTGGTGGCAGAACTCGGCCCTCGTCATCGTCGTCTCGCTCGTCTCCTGGGTCGTTGGACAGCTTGGCGGTGGCCTGGGCTGGATCTTCATCGTCATGGCCTTCGCCGCAACCTACTACCGAACCTCGATACGCCGCGTGCGCCGAAACGCCCGCGACGACCTCAACCGCGAGATGGCCAAAAACAAGCTCGAGACGGATACGGAGAGCTTGGAGTGGATCAACAGCTTCCTCGTCAAGTTCTGGCCCATCTACGCGCCGGTGCTTTGTGACACCATCGTCGGCTCCGTCGATCAGGTGCTCTCGACATCAACCCCCGCCTTTCTCGATAGTCTGAAGATGAAGACATTTGTGCTGGGAACGAAGCCTCCGCGACTGGAGCACGTGAAGACGTACCCAAAGACGCAGGACGATATCGTTCTCATGGACTGGAAATTTAGCTTTACGCCCAACGACACGGCTGATCTCACTGCGAGGCAGATCAAGAACAAGATCAACCCAAAAATTGTACGTGAGCCATCGTCTGGAGTGCCCCAGAGCCTGCTATGGAATGTGCGAAACATCGACTGACTTCGATTTCTAGGTCTTGGAGATCCGCATCGGCAAGGGCCTCGTCAGCAAGGGTCTGGACGTGATTGTCGAGGACATGGCCTTTTCCGGTCTCATGCGTCTGAAGTTCAAACTGCAGCTGCCCTTCCCCCATATCGAGAAGGTCGAAATGTCCTTCATGGAGCGTCCGACCATCGACTACGTTTGCAAGCCTCTGGGTGGCGAAACGTTCGGCTTCGACATCAACTTCATCCCGGGTCTGGAAACCTTCATCATGGAGCAGATCCATGCTAATCTGGGCCCGATGATGTACGACCCCAATGTTTTCCCCATCGAGATCGCCAAGATGCTTGCGGGCAATCCCGTCGATCAAGCTATTGGTGTTCTGCAAGTTCATTTCCACGGTGCACAGGGTCTCAAGAACCCGGACAAGTTCTCTGGAACACCGGACCCATACGCAACGGTTTCGATCAACAATCGTAATGTACTGGCGAAAACGAAGACAGTACACGAAAATGCCAACCCACGCTGGAATGAAACCGTCAACATCATTGTAACGTCGTTGAAGGATTCGCTAACCATAAATATCTTCGACTACAACGACATCCGGAAGGACAAGGAGCTCGGTACCGCTACGTTTGCGCTTGAACAGTTGGAAGACATCACCGATCACGAGAACTTGCAGCTCGAAGTCATGTCAGGTGGTCGACCACGGGGTGTCCTCCAGGCAGATGTACGGTTCTTCCCGGTTCTGGAAGGGACCATGCTTGAAGACGGCACCAAGGAGCCGCCACCAGAGTCGCGTACGGGCATTTGCAAGTTTACGGTTGAACAGGCCAAGGATATGGATGGTAGCCAGAGCATGATCGGGCAACGTACGTTCAACACCCCTAGCCCCCACTTTTTCCTCCTCTTGGTTTCGACCCTCTGCTGACATTACTGTAGTGAGCCCATATGCCCTTCTCCTGCTCAACGGCCATGAAATTCACAGGTCGCGGGTCATGAAGCGGACGAACCAGCCCATTTGGCCGGATGCGACCAAGGAGATGCTCATCACCGACCGTAAGAAGGCGAAGCTGGGCCTTATTATCAAAGATGACCGCGACCTTGCAGGCGATCCGATCCTTGGTACCTACCAGATTACCCTTGACGACATGCTGGAGCTCATGGCTAAAGGCCATGAATGGTACAATCTGCATGGCACCCAAAGCGGCCGCGTCAAGATGAAACTCGAATGGAAACCAGTGGCGCTCAAAGGATCTGTTTCCTCCGGTGGCTACCTCACTCCTATTGGTGTTATGAGGCTGCATTTCCAGAGTGCGCGTGAGCTTCGTAACCTTGAAGCGCTGGGCAAGTCAGATCCATACGGCCGCGTTTTGCTCTCTGGTATTGAGAAGGGGAGGACTGTTGTGTTCAAGAACAACCTCAATCCCGACTGGGACGAGGTTATTTACGTACCCGTGCACAGCGTTCGCGAGAAGCTTACATTGGAGGTAATGGACGATGAGAATCTTGGCAAAGATCGTCCATTAGGGCACATTGAGCTTCTTGCTGGTGACTATATCAAGCAAGACGACAATGGCGAGTACCTTGTACAAGAACAGAAACAGCCCACTACAGGACCTCTTAGGTTGGCTGGACATGCTCAACCAAAGGGCACCCTGAACTACACATGCTCGTTCTATCCAACATACCCAACATGGGACCCTGAGGAGGATGAAGAAGAAGAGAATGAGGAGGTTACGGCCAACGGCGGTACGCGGCGGACTTCTGTTGGGTCAAAAGTGAGCCATGAACGCGTCGCCTCAGGAGCTTCAGTAGCTAGGTCGGAGACTGCCGGCACCATCTCTTCCATGAAGTCCAACGATGGAGATCACGCGAAAGAGCTCGAGAAACATGAGCTACCACAGCATGAGTCAATAGCCGAAAAGAAACCGATCGAGAAGCTGAAGATCAATGCCGACGACTTGCAGCAATACGGTAGGTTGCGCGTCCACTATAAGGATACGGAAAACTTTAGCTGGTTGAGTTGGTTGTCCCCGACCTCCAGCCCTGTGCCCCGTATTCTTATTAACATTGTGTCCGAACCTTGGCTAATCCTTCTTAGAATCGGGTCTTCTGGTATTTAAGCTCATTGATGGTGATTTTGCGCGAACTGGGGGTCACGTCGATGTCATTATGGACGATATGGCGTACGCCAGCTATTCGAGCGCGAAGATCAGGAACAACAAGATGACGTTCAATGATGGTACCGTATGCCCGGTGTCGCTCACTGTATGATGCTAATATGGACACAGTCGGTGACACCATGATTCGCGAGCTGGACTTCTCCAGGATTACGCTCCGTATCATCGAGCATATTGACAACGACGGCGACGACCATGAGGACCATGTCATTGCTAAGCTAACAGGGAACACTATCGATACGCTACGGAGATCATTGGTAAGTGCGAATGACTCTGATTGCGAATAGAGTGCACTAATCCTCTCTAGAACACGCCTACTCAGTTCACCCTCAAGGATAAGAATGGACGCGAAAACAAAATCACGGTCATGCTCAAGTACATCCCTGTAAAGATGCGCCTCGATCCTAGCGAATCGTTCAACAATCAGGGTACACTGCGGGTGGATGTACTGGATGCAGCAGATTTGCCCGCAGCAGACCGCAACGGCTTCTCAGATCCATACTGCAAGTTCTTGCTCAACGACAAGGAGGTGTACAAGACGAAGACACAGAAGAAGACGCTGCATCCGGCGTGGAACGAGTATTTCGAGGTGTCTGTCCGTAGTAGGACAGCTGCCAACTTTGTTGTCAATGTCTTCGATTGGGACTTTGGCGACAAGGCGGACTTCCTTGGCAAGTCTTCTATTAACTTGGAGATACTCGAGCCTTTCCAGCAGCAAGAGGTCACTCTCGCATTGGATGGCAAGTCTGGTCTCATTCGCCTCCGTATGTTATTCAAGCCGGACTACGTCGTCCGCTCCCGTCAAGGTTCAAGTACCTTCTCCGGCACCTTTGCTGTCCCAGGTAAAGTCATTGGTGCACCTGTGAAGGGCGTTGGTAAGGGTGCCGCCTTCGTTGGTGGTGGTGTAGTCCGCGCAGGAACCTTCCTTGGCCGGGGTTTCAAGCGTAGAAAGTCCCGTGGCGAGGCCGCCGATGAAGAACTCGAGCGCCCAGACACAGCAACACGGCCCTCAGCCGACACACCTGCCATCTCGATAGAAGGCGAGCCCCATACACCTACTAAAGAGAGCACACCGAATCACCACCGACACCGCAGCTGGGGCGCCCAGAGCTTCCACAGCCGCTTTGGCGACGGCGGTACCGGCGGAGCAGAACAGGGCACAGCCAATATTTCAATATTAAGTGCGGACGGTTTCCCTGCCAACACTAACATACGCGTACACATTCAACTCGGCAAGAAAGAAATCCACAAGACAGACCACATCAAAGCACCGCAAGGCTCCGTCACGTTCGATGTCAACGAGGAATCCTTCAAAACGTCTTGCACCGCCGACGCCTTTTTCAGAGTCGTCGTCAAAGACCATAGCAAGTTCGGCAGCGACAAAGAGCTCGGTGACGCACAATTCACCATCTCGGACCAAGGTCAGGGTGCAGAGCAGAACATCGGCGTGGGCAAAGGTATGGTTGTGCTGAGGTCCAGCTTCCAGCCAAGCGATGCAGCGAGTGCGGTGGGGAGTGTGAGTCCAAGGCCTGGAGAGAAGAAGAGGGGTTTGCTATGGAGGGATCGGAGTGCGACGCCGGCTTAGAAGGCTCATCACCGGTTGCGTAAGAAGGAGAGCGCGGCAGATGTGCAGTCTGAAGAGAAGATGCATGATTGGATTGCGGATGTGGAAGCGGGGAGACGGTCTTTTGTGCTCTGAGCGGTTTTGTTGGCTGCCATGGGGCGGTGGGGAGGACAGGGCGAGTGCTTCTTCTTCTTCTTCCTTGGCCCTACTAGTTAATATGCTTTCCCGTGACTCCGGGACTCATCCCATATTCTTTCTTCTGTCTTTCTCTTCCTAAGCTTGACATGGGACCTCATGTTTGATATTCTTTTATTTTTGCTTCTTCAATTCTGTATAGCGTTCGATACCAAATTTTTTTTCCCTACATATCAAGTTAATTGAATGGTTCCCTAGGTACTTCGAAACTGTTTTTATTTTTTGCATATGGATGGGTTTTTTGTACTCGTAAGGACCGACGTTGGTCGTCATGGCTGACCATTGCGGTATGGATTGAGCTAAATATTGCGGTGGTCATTACCTAGGTACGTCATCAACGTTTGGATCTGAGCGCGCAGACCCCTTACACTATTTTCAAGCACCACGCAAATATCGTGTCTCCGCTCATATTGCACACGTCTCTTCTTGGGAAAGTCTCGATTCAAGTGCAAGTGCAAGTGCTTGCTGGCGGCTACTCCGGGTTCTCTACATAGATGGATGCCATCACTGGATCTTTTTGTTAGGAAGTTCCTTGCCTCTCTTTTCGTAACTAGGAATGTTGGTTCTTGACTATATCTTCTATTCATGGTGGAGGGCTAGAGTCATCGCTTCTCTTAAGTGTTTCACTTTCACTTTCACTTTCACCGTATTCCTATCCTTCGCAAATGAGGGGGCTAGCCATAGTTTCCTTTCAGGGCTTAGATAGCCTGTGGAAAGTTTCCGCGTTCACTACTACATTCACTCTGTTTCTTGCATATGCTACGTTAGTCTTCTTCACCGCGAATGTTCTGAAAGTTGTGGTGAATGTTGACTCAGGCTAGGTAGGATATATACGAAGGCGACCGCACGTCTCTGAACTTGATTTCCCGTACTGCAACCGCTATCGCATAATTCATAGCCTTTGCTAGTTACTTCATGAGCATGTCTCTCCCACTTTCTCACACGAGCGAGCTGAAGATCGCAATCGATCCCCATTGGATTCAACATACGCTGATCCCCTACATTTACTATGCGTTAAGCCACGTCATAAGTCGCGACGTCGACATCTCACCCTACGTCCAACGTGCTATTGAATTTTGCATGACGAAGCCTGTAACCTTGGCTCTGCTCCTCACCGTACTCCTTAAGCTGACATGGGCAACAGGACTATCCCACCGACGGCGACGATCTCCTCTTCGAGCGCATCTTCTACGCAATCGAAAACCGCCTCAAGGGCTTGCCTAACGCCTGCAACGTTCTCACCGACAATGTAGAGCCACTCGCCAGATTTCTGATCCGTCGTGCGCAACTCAAAGGGCCATATGAGTTGCTGGATCGCGGGTGTGGCCCTAGCGATGCATGGGAACGGTATGAGCAGGAACGGTTGGCACGCGTGGCTGCGGAGAAGGTGAAGGGTATGTTCTCACTTTCGCTGCCGATGGCGACAGAGTTTGAGGAGAGAGTGGAGGCATCAAATGGGCTTCCACTCCTGGCGTAAGAAGGGAAGCTAACTTCTGCCTAAGCGCAGCAATCGCCAGAGAAACTCGGTGCACGAAGACAGGGAGTTTCAACTGCGACGGCTACCCCTCCATCTCTTCATCACGTCGCGGATATGACCTCGATCGAGCATATTATCGATCCCCGTCTCTTATACGCGCTACCCGGCCAATTTGTCACACCTGGGCTGCCTGGAACGCTGACCGTGGCCGAGGACCAGTTCTACCGCCACCGAAACCAAGAGTACCAGAGGTCTATCGCCCTGCGTTCCGCGAACGTACAGCAGGCACTACGCTCTCACGCGCACGCTCAGACATTCAATAACACGGGAAGAGGAACAGCGCACCCAGATATGTTGGTTCAACAACTGCAGCAGCCCCATGCTTTCACTCCGTACATGTACGATGCCCCCGAGGTACAGCAACATCCGTATCTCCAGGCCTCCGAGCCCGCACAGCATTTTCAGCCTCAGCCACCTATCAGCCTGTTTCACACCTGGCAAGTACAGCAGTTCCCTCTCAACACGCAACGTATGCCTCATCCCGGCCTACCTTTCCCGACGCAGCCCACCGGTATACCCAACCCCACCAGCATCTTAGAATTGGTCAACGCGCAAATAGCGAGGAATGCAAATGTTCTCACGCCCCGTGATCAGGCGATGATGCAGAGCCAGCACAGGACGAACGAGCGTGGGGAGGAAGGTATACTTGCGCCGCCGCAGCAACCTGTAGGTCAGCTGGCTCAATACGCGAAGCCGCCTCCGTTCATGGGGTTCGCGCTTCATCCGGGGTACTCCAATGTCATGAGTACGTTCGCTGCACCGCCGGTCCAAGAATGGACCACTGCGCCAGTGTTGCGGAAGCCAAAGCCAAAGCGAAAAGAGGGAGGACCGGGTTCGTCATCTGGAGATCATCAGAGACAGAAGTGAATGGATGGGTGATGGGTAGCGGAATGGTTTGATGCTTGGGCTAGGCGTTGAGATGTTCATGGAATTTGAGAGTTTCTTATGGTTGAGGGGTTGAGATTTTAGGTATGCTATCGATACATTGAATTGGATGAATCGATGATGGAACTTTTTTGCTCTTTCGTATACATCACATCGAAACATGACACGTTTATCTCAAATCGCCTCCATACCCCTTACACAGCATAACTCATCAACGCAGGCTCATCAAACATCTTCACCGGATACGACAAAAGCAGCGCTCCAGCCACCGGAATCAACCCCGTAGTCGCCACAACATCATCCAGATCCAGACCCGGTGCCACATACTCCGAACACACACTCGGCACATCGATGCGCTCCAAGCGTCCCGGCCCCTCATGTTGCAGCGCATCCACAACCAGCGCATACGTCAAGGGGTGAAACAGCACACCAGCATGTCCGTAGAAGGTCCCACCCAGCCGGCCCGCACACACACTTTGCACTTCATTATTGCTGACGCCCACATTCCGCGCGTCGCGGATCAAGGACGAAGCAACAGTGCCGTACTGCGGCTGAACGATCTCATCGAAAAAGGCAGAGTAAAACGTCGTGGTCGGCACATATGCAGCGTCGCCACCGTGGGCCCGAAGTGTGCGCACGAAATCCGAGGTAGCTTCTTGCTGGATGACAGCGGGGTCGCATAGATTCAGTGCTTGGTCGCTGTTGGCGGAGAGGCAGAGTATGTTGGCTAGGACGGTGCCCTTGAAATCCGGGGCGATGGAAAGGTGGTCCCGCACGACGTGCTGGGTGCTAGGCCAGAAAGTAAAGACCCATTGCGTGTCCAGGCCGCCCTGGCTCCAGGATATGACGGCCATGTTCGTACTGTTGCTGGAGATGGCGCTGATGTAGTTTATGGCGTAGGCGATGTATTCGGCGTTCTTTTGCGTGTCTGCTAGCATCGCGCCGGGAATGTTGAGCCATATGGGGTCGGCGTAGCTTGTCCCTGTTAAGAGCTTCCGCAAGTTGTTGGCGTAGTTGGAGCCGCCGTACGCACCGGTTCCGGGGACGAAGATGACGGGTGGCTTCGCACCGTAGGTGAAGCTAGACGGTATGTAGATTGCTCGGCGAAGCGCGGATTCCGATAGAGAGTACGGCGCGTCGGAAGCGTTTTTCTTGGGATAGATGGAGGATGGAGGCGCCGGGTTGTTGTTGTTAATGCTATTCTCTCCTACTGCCAGGCCACCGCTTATGGCCGTCTTGAGCGTATCATCGAGAACCAAGCCATTGGCTACTTGCGTTGCGACTGCCGCAAAGAAATCGGTTCGTGACGTTGGAGCCGCCCAGATACTGGATTGTTTTGATAAAGCGTCTTCAATGTTCGTTGGTCGCGCTGTGGGTTTGATATTTTTCAAGACGGAGAGCACGTCTCCTACGTCTTCAACTGCTACTGTCCCCAGATCAGCAAGCAAGTTGGTTAGACTTGGTAGTAATTCGGGTAGAAGTCCTTTGAGAAGTTGGCGCTCTTCAAGAGACCGCTCATCTTCCAATGAAGGCGCGGGTGTTACGACCGGTGCGGGTGCTGATACTGGGCCTGATACCGGTACTGGAGCTGGTGCAGCAAGCGATAGCGGGAGCATGCTCAAAAGACCTAGCGATAGGATAAAGAAAAGCATAATGACAGCTCTAAACTTCGGTACCAGGATACGTACTACCAAGTATAGATCAGGCAGGGCTCCTGCTATCTCTCGTACATGCCCATCTTCGGGTTTATAGGTACCTACATCTCTTTTGAACACGTGCATGATCCATGCCATGTCAATGTCGTCATCTTCCTCTTACTTTATCGCCTCTATACAGTTGGTTTCCGCTTTCCGTTCTGTTTAGCACCGCCGAGAAGATGAGAAAGTAGCCGGAATGCATCTTGGAAGGTATCGATCGGCAGGGGCGTCGTAGATCGGCTCGTAGCTTGGGTCCTATGGTAGTAGCGCGTTGCGCCGTCTCTGGGGACCCAAGGTTTGCGCAAATCGAAAACAAATATTTGTCAGCGCTTTCGGATCCAGGACTGTTCCTTTGAGCTCCTGAGTGTCGTCGGAGTTGAACTCCGGAAGCAGGTCAAAGTGTGGAGACAAGACTGCCGAGATCTCAGGGACCTTGTACTCCTTCACCCTCCACACCTACGACTTTGCATCTTCACCATCATTTCAGCGTCCATAATTGTGAACACCTATTGAGATATCCATGAGATACACACTGAAATGCTACCATCCATCCCTGCCACCCATCTTAGCATACATACTTCTTCCATAACCAGGTGCGAGACTTGCATTGAATAGGCACTCGACGCACGGAATCTGCATGCTGCTAGCGTCATCGGGAAGGACGGGCGTGAAAGAGCGGCTCAAAGAAATCTTTGGAAAGTTATTAGTAGGATAATAGAGGTGGTGAAGAACTGGAAGGGGAGGGTGGAGAGACGTCGGTTCGCAGGCAGCCAGCACAGTAGTATTGTAGATGGCTGCGCTGACGAGGTGAATAAACTTGATGTTTTGTTTTGGATACCGAACTGGCGCGGTGGCTTACCGGTATGGGTTTTGGTGGATGGCATAGCCTATGGGATAAGTTGGAGAATATGAGGGTCTTCTACTGATGGTGGGCAATTGTGCGAATGTGTTTGGGAGAGATGGGGCATGACGGTACTGCCCATCTACATTTTATACACGTATCCAACGGACAGTAGTTTACTCCAACAATCCGTGACCGTTATTCATATTGCTATACGGATATTGGTGGGAGAAAGCGGTGAGATTGTATTGGAAGATGAAGGCTAGTTGCGAGTAGATCAGGTAGATCATCTCTGTGGGAGTGAAGCTGAGAAACACTGCTCTACCGTACATTCGAAAGGAAGCGGGCTCTACGGGTTGTCTTGGGAGGTAGTTGTGATGGTGAGTGAGGTCGAGGCTATGTGGGTGTAGGGGAGGTACCTAGATAGGTATTTAATGCGCGGCGCACCCAAGGCAAACTCCATCTCCGAGCGTATTCCATGTCCCCATCAAACCTCATTGCCAGTAGTCGTGATGCTTGAGCGCGATTTTACTCCAGGAGGCAGCACGTATGTCTCCCGGTTGAAGAGTACCGGTAACCGTAGTGCGACAGGGTCCGAGCCACGACAGACCCCGAGCCACTTTTTACTAAGGAAAACAGCAAAATTAGCATTTTAAAAAGCTAAATAACTCCTTTATTAACTTAGAGCGCATTTAACTCTATAACTTTAGTACTAACTTACACTTTAGTAAAAATATCTAATAATAAAGGAGTTAACTTATTTAGCTTTTAAAAATGCTAATTTTGCTGTTTTCCCTAGTAAAACGTGGCTCGGGGTCTGTCGTGGCTCGGACCCTGTCGCACTACGGTAGTCCATGACAACAAGGTCTTGGTGGGGCGGCACGGGCGGGAAAAGACGCGACGTCATTACCTATGCCAGACGCAACATCAGGCGACACGCAACTTGGTAGGTACTCAACAACCTGGCTGGGATATGCAGCGTTTATAGATAGGGTTGTGATAATTCTCGTGACTAACGATACAGCTCTCACTGAAATTCGGTGCATCCGCAGCTGGATGTGACAAGAGCTAATCGCGGCTCACACATCGATTACTAGCAAGCCAAAGACATGTCCTCTCATGGGAAGCAACAAAAGAATAAGAGGTTTGGACATCTGACCCTGTCGACTTCAGGCCCTCAGGAGACCAGCCTGACCGTAGGACTCATTTGTCTCATTCGAAATTGTTCTCCCTGCTAATACCACACGAGGGAAATGCACTCCTCCGAACGCCCTACTTCAATAAAGGCTCTGCTTTCACCAAAGAAGAACGTGACACGTTCAAGCTCCATGGCCTGTTACCCGCCAACATCCAGACTCTCGACGAGCAGGTCAAGCGCGCCTATGCCCAGTACAGCTCCCGGCCAAACAACCTCGCCAAAAACATCTTCATGACGAGCTTGAAGGAGCAGAATGAGGTGCTATACTACAGAGTGAGCGTTTCCGGACAGCTTTAGCCGTGGTATGGCTGACGGCTTGGCAGCTCATTCTCGATCACCTGACGGAAATGTTCCCCGTTATCTACACCCCCACCGAAGGCGAAGCTATCGCCGACTACAGCAAGATTTTCCGAAGGCCCGAGGGTTGCTTCCTCAACATCGAAGACAGCGACCGGGTAGCAGACGACATCAAGCAGTGGGGCAATGCCGAGGATATCGACTTGATCGTGGTCAGCGACGGGCAGCAGATACTGGGCATTGGGGATCAAGGCGTAGGAGCTATTCTCATCAGTATAGCCAAGCTTGTTATATACACGCTATGCGCCGGCATACACCCCGCGCGAACCCTGCCTGTCGTTCTCGACTGCGGCACCGATGTGCGTACATGAGACGCCGTGCATGGCTTCATCGACTAATGCGAATGTAGAACAAGGAATTACTGAACGATGAGTTGTATCTCGGCATACGCAAGGAACGCGTGTATGGCGAAAAGTACGAAAAGTTCATCGACAAATTTGTACAAGCTGCGAGGAAACACTACCCGCGGGCATACATTCACTTCGAGGACTTTGGCCTGAACAACGCACGGAGGATACTTGACAAGTACACCCCAGAAATTGCGTGCTTCAACGATGATGTTCAAGGCACCGGCTGTGTCACGCTTGCGGCGGTCATGGCAGCGTTCAAGGTGAACGGAATCACGTGGGATGAGGCACGTTTTGTCATGTTTGGATCGGGATCAGCAGGCACTGGTATTGCAGATCAGATTAAAGATGCCATCACGCAAAACACTGGAATCTCGAAAGAAGAAGCCGGGCGCCAGATTTGGTATGACCATCACCACGATTCAGCACACCTACCCCGGTTACTAACTTCAATCCAGGTGTGTTGACAAGCCAGGCCTTCTCTTGCAGGGAAAGAAAAACCAGCTGACTTCAGCCCAAATTCGATATGCACGAGATGACAAGGAGTGGGAAGGGAAAGAGCATGGCGATCTTCTTTCAGTCGTGAAAGAAGTCAAACCACATGTGCTCATCGGCACATCAACCAAACCAGGTGCTTTCACCGAGGACGTTGTGCGAGAAATGGCCAAACATGTTGACCGTCCTGTCATTTTCCCATTATCAAACCCGACCAAACTCCACGAAGCAAAACCGCAGGATCTGTACAACTGGACCGACGGCAAAGTACTCGTGGCTACTGGCTCGCCTTTTCCGCCAGTCAAGTACAACGGCAAGGATTACGATATCTGTAAGACCGACATTCAGAAACTTGAAACTACGTGCTGACAACGGCCAGCTGAGTGCAACAATTCCGTAACCTTCCCCGGTATCGGCCTCGGCGCAGTCCTCTCCCGCACACGTCTCATGACGCCCGCCCTTCTCGTCGCCGCCATCCAAGCCCTTGCCTTTGCGGCACCAGTACTCAGCGATTCTGGAACTGGCCTTCTCCCGGATGTGGAAGACGTGCGAGAGATCAGCGTGCAGATTGCCAAGAATGTGATCAAAAAGGCCGTTGAAGACGGCCTCGCCCAAGAAAAGGATATCCCGACTAACGATGCGGATCTGGAGGAGTGGATCAGAGAGCAGATGTGGGAGGCGGAATATCGGCCACTAAAGTTAGTAGGAGAGCATGAGGCTAATGCGCATGCGAGTGGGAAGGCTGGGACTGCGTCTGGGCAGAGGAAGGCGAAGTTTGAGCATGGGTGACTAGGGGTGGTTCTTGTGACAAGAGAGCCGGCCATTCGAATGGACCGTAAAATTATTCGCCTTGTTCCCATGCATGCCGAACCGCAGAGAAGCGATTTAGGATGCATGTAAAGCCTTGGGAATATTGGTGGCCGTGACCAACGATCTTATCAAAGATACAAAACTCACCGCTAACAGAACAGTGCTATTATCTCCACTTCATCACCACCTCCCCATACGAATACGCTGACGGTCGCCATGCCCGACATCCCGTACCCTCCAGCGCTAGGCGCAGTCCGTACTACAGTCGTATTCTAATACAGCTTGTAACTGAAGGAAGTAGTAAGTAGTAATAATTTAGAACATATAATTGCAAATTTGTAATTAGACTTTTATAGAGATTATAGCAAACTAATTAAGCTAATTGTAGCTACAGTACATATTACAACCAGCGCTGATATCCCCTTCCTGACCAGAACGCCCCAGCACTCTCAGCCATAGTATGCACCGGATTCCCCCACGCATCCGTCGCGTACTCCCCCCGCCCTCTGACATACTGTCCCGGAACCGTACTACCCTTCAACACAATCGCCCAAATCGCCTTCCCTAACCCCTTGACACCCTGCCAAACAAGGCCACTAAGCCCCACAACCCAATCATAGTAGAACCTCCACACATTCGTGAAGTACTCATGCGAATCACCCACATCATCTATCCAGAAGCCCCTAAAAATTTGTACAACCATGACAAAGATTCTGAACCGGAGCTGGAATGTCAAATGACGCAATACAAACGCGGTCCATCTGCGCAGCACTCTGGGCCACGTGTCGGCCCACGCTTCGCCAAAGGTACGCCGCGGCTGGAATCGTGGCTCGAGTAAGTTGGTGTGCATCGTTCTGCGACGGTGCGTGGAATGGTCTGGGTCGGTTGCGCGCGCAAAGTGGGTGCTTGGGTTGAAGAATGTGGTGGTCCCGGAGTAGTTGATGGGCATGGATACGAGGGTGCCTGGGAGTGTGGACTCTGTGCCAGGCATGCCGGCGTAGGCGGAGGTCGAAGCGTGTCGGCGGTATAGCGCTTCTGGTTCTGAGTCGTCATATTGCTCGGAGTGGAAGGCTGTGCCGTTGAGTTTTGAAGCTACAGATTCTGGCGTAAAGAGGAGGTAAACGCAAGGGATTGCGAGGACGAAGGCGAAGAGGAAGGGGATGCGAAGCAGAATCACCTCAAGATTGGTTCTGAATATGGCTATCGTTGTTATGCAGATAAGGCTGAGGTATAGGTTTCTGACGACGTGGAAGGCGATTAAGGCGAGGAAGAAGGCCAGGATCCGGGGTATGTCAACAGGAATTTCGAAGAGGAAGGCTATGGCCATGGAAGCTACTATTGCGTAAAGCTGGTAAGATATTAGTTGCTACTCGTGAGTTCTCTGGACATAGGTCTCGGATCATACATAATATTTCCGCGCTGCCTGAACAGGCATCTCCTCGACCAGTTCTGAGTCCGCTTCGGAGCTCAACTCATCGCTCTCATATCGCCTTTGATACCGTTCCGATACCACACTCTCTGAGCTCGATGAATCTTTCGTCTCATAATACCTTGGCTGATCCAGAAATGCGAGATCGCGCGAGTGGCGGGTGGGTCCACCTCGTTGCGGATTGCGACGTACTTGGTTGGTGCGCGCGTAGTAATCAGATGCCCGGAGCATGGTCAAGATTTTCTCTAATTTGGATTATTAAGGTGAGGTGAAGTTGTTGCTGAAGCCATGATGTTCTGGATGTCGTTGTAGTTGTCCTGTTGGAAGCAGGGGACAAACGAACAAAGAAAGGCGGCCAACCTCCGGATCTGGAATGGAGCACAAACCGACGAATGCGGACTTGTACCATGAAGACAAAGAAAGTTGCATCGGGAGTTTTTTTGGTTTGCTGTGTATGCTGCGAGCCTCATCCGCTATACCTGACTTGCTAATAGAAACAACATCTCCACGAAGCCACGGTGAATGAGCACTGAAAAATACAACGCGAATTTTGAATAAAGTATAATCTGCTCATGAGGCGCATCTTCAGGCCATGGCTGGCCAGTCAGCCCGTGCTTTCTTTCCTCGTAGTAACAGGCCATATGTGGACCTAGTACGATACTACGATGAAATACGCGTCCATGTGCCTAGGATCTTCACCAGTCTCATCTCACAATGATCAAAGATGAGAAAATAATTTCCATCAGAGCGGCTCAACATGTCTTGGTCTCAGCTACTGAAGTGCGACGTAGACTTTACTCTTTTTGTAGGGCATGATTCAAGGGGTGCTTCGCGATGCGATATAAGAGCAGTTTTCTTTTCCAATTATAACTCATGTGGTTGATCAACAGGCGTACAGAATGTCATCCAAAGAAAGAAAGAACTGGGTGTGGAAAGCTACGACTACTAACATTTTGCTCTTTATTAATTTTTCTTTTAGCCTTAACTTTGGCTGTACCCGTAGCGCGACAACCTATGAGCCACCTCACCAAAATATCACCACCGCAAAAATGAGGCTGCAGCACCACACAAAAAAGCTATTATCACGGGATTTTCTGGTGTATTGTTCTATCTACGCATGCAAAACTTTCTATCTATTCAGAATATCTTTTTGGGCGCTGTATTGATCGCGTTCTGGTGGATTGAGATGGGGCTTGGCGCGGCGGCGGTGCAGCTGCACCACCACTCTCAGCACCTACAACACCACGCCGCTTTGTTTTTTTTGGTGCGGCAGGACGTGAGGCTTTTCTTTTGGCAGTATTCTTCCTATCCTGAAGATTTTGTGT